>OOFC01044857.1:0-36533 GCA_900323345.1 Pseudochromis fuscus | reverse complement strand
CGACGCTCTTCAATGTAAACAGTCTGTAAACAGTCCTGCACAAACTCTCTTCAGTCATCGGGCTCCCTAAAGCTAGTGTTAGCTGCAGCTGTAATGTCCCCAAAGCAGCAGAAGTAACAGGACAGCAGCAGACTTACTGAAACACTGACACTGTGTCATTTGGTGCTATCACTGTATCAAGTCAAGTTATCATCTGGTGGGTGCCACGTCACTGCTAATCAACATCCGGTCTGAAGCCTCTATTGGCGCTTTTCCGCTGGTACCTACTCGGCTCGACTCGCCTGCCTTGCCAGAAAACAGTCTCTTTTCCGTGTAGCCATCAGGCGAAGGAGGAGAAAGTTGATGAAGTAATCTTCAGAGTTCTACTGTTGTGACGTCACAGAAAGCAGCTTGAAGAGTGTTTCAGGTGAGAAATGAGTTGTTTTTACTTCAAAGCTGTGCAGTGATGAGGCAGTGACGGCAGGGAAACATTTATACCTGCAAGCCGACAGTCTGCACGTTATAGTCAGCATAACAAGTTTCAACTCTATGGGGACAACACTAAATAGATGGGTTCAATGTACAATAACAGCGCTTTACTGCAACGTTAAAATTTTATTTAAAAATGTCAAGTGAAAAAAAACGTGAACTCTGACCATAGACTGTATAATCTTTATATACAGTCTATGGCTCTGACCACCCGGTCGGTCGAACAGCTGATGGAGGTTGTAGCTTGAGCTTATATCTCCGAAAACATCGGCGCACGTTTTTAACCAGGCTCTAACTTGAAAACTCATTTCAAAAGGCGAGGAGGTACCAGTGGAAAAGCGCCATATGGTCCAAAAGTGGCCGCTTCACTACACAGAAAATGAACGGGAAAGTCAAAGTTATGTCACAAAACCATGCTGATGCGTATCTTTGCACATTTTTCAGTGGTTGTTCAGAAATTCTGGACCTTTTCTAGTAGGTATAGTAGGTGTATACCTGCGTATGACGTAGACTACACCACTGGTGCAATATAATCCTATCCAACAATTTATGTCAGTATAATTTTCCACAGGGAGAACATACGCTGGATGTGTGCAGATGCTTTTGATTCCCTGGAATAGTTTTTTGTGTAATATTTTCCCTAACTGTTTACTCTGTAACTGCAGCTGGATGGAGTGCAGTACAAAATTTGCCCCATGGGGACCATATAATATATTTTATGTTCTGTCGAGATATGAAACTATTCCTTTGAAGATGGTTCTAGTTGCGCGTTTAGTACAGTTTGTCTCCGTCGGGCACCTATAGTGAATCCAGCTAGGTGAATACAGTGAATGGGCATGTGTGATTCGTCGGACAGCTTTAGCAGTGCTCTGATTGGTCGGATTCTCTGAACAGTGTTCTGATTGGTTGAATTCTCAGCGGTACCGGAGCGGGCTAAATAACACTTCTCTTCTTGACATCTTCACTTTCGTTTAGTTTACCTGCTGTGTACTTGTTCAAGAGCATTATTCACTGTTTAATGTCGTAGTGAAGTAGCGCCTCTGTCAAACACATCTAACGTCTTTTTAACGAAGTTTTACAGGACGTTTAAATGTTGTCGTGACGGAGTGAGCTGTTTTAGCTCCGCAGGCTAACTCTGCATTGGAATCACAGCCAGTTAGCTTCTTCTTAGCTAGCAGACATCAGGAGCAGCAGCAGCACTGAGAGACACAGGTAACACATGGAACTTAGAGCAACCTGTTAACTAACACGTAGTTCACTAAGTGGCTTGTTTGGAGAGTTTAAAAAAAAGAAAGGCGATGTTGTCTGTCACATGAAGCCTGGACAGAGCTGGACCACATCGGTGCTTCCATGTTAGCTCATAAACTATGGACCTGACCTCCCTTGTAGCTGCCAAGCAATCGGCTGCAAGTTAATATTATACCTATATTACCAGTGTAGTGTGTTTGACTGGTATTGTGCGTACAAATGGTGTCTGAAGTTCGGATTGAATTATGAATAAGTACGCCATAGAAACTTTAAAACAAGTCTTAAACAAGTTAATGAAAAATGAATGAATCATATGAACTGGTTCTGTGGAGCTGCTGTAAAATGTTTATATATGAATCAAATACATGTAAAAAGCAGATCTGACAAAGACATAACTTCAAAACGTTTTTCGGGCTTTTTGTTTCCTTATTGTGTGTCTTCCACCACCAGAATTTCATGTCATTTCCCTGCAGATATAATAATTAAAAATGTCGTATGAATTAAACACGACTATGTAAATACTAGGTTGTATTCATACCGAAAGCACCATGTTGGAATTAGCTTTATCCTTTCTATTATAGTATGGATGTTTGGACAGACCTTGTATCATATCACCATCTTCTATTTAATTTACTAAATATAGATAGTGTTTGTCCTTTTCTTTTGTTATCTGTGTGGTCTCAGGCATCTGCAATCAGACCTAAGTGATCTGAGAGATCTCTGAAACTCTTTGAAATATGTGGGTAGTCTGAATGTTTAAAAATATTTATGGCTAGCACTTATTTTTAATCCACACGAACAAATAAAATTATGTTATTGTTACTGTTTTTCAACAATAAAGATCAAAACTTCAGTTTTTTTATCTGTATTCGTTGTTTTGGAGGGCAGTTGTTTCAGGAGCATTTTTTGGCAGGGAGCTTATTGAAATCTACACAAAACAACCTGTTTTTGCAATCTGACCTTGTGCAATTCAAAACACATATGGTCTCTAGAGAATTTAGGTCATTTTTTTGATTTGTTAAATAATACACATACTTGATTTTCCAACTTTTGTGATGTTGTGGAGATACAGTTTTGCTTTATATGAAGGATTTATTTTTGGAATATTATTTAAAGAAATTTACTGTGTGCTTACTTGATTATGATTCTTTTGAATTTGTTTAATGGTTTCTAAAATCTTATAAATAATGTTTGAGATTGAAGTCATTTATACTTTGAAAATTTATAGTTAGTGCAACACTGAATAAATATGGGCATACACTAACAACACTGTGAACCATCAGTTGTTTGGAGGTTAGAGTCAGAGCTCCACTTGATTAACCTGTCTGCCTCTCTGCTCTTCTTCTCTCACAGAATGAACTGTCCTCCCACAAAGCGCCTCAGAGGCCTGAACCAAAATGTGGTGACGGCAGCGGCCTTTGATGACCCTTTTGGAGATGACGAAGACTTCACCCAGGATGACTTGGATGAAATTGACATCATTGCCTCACAGGCCATTACATCAGCGGCCTCAGGGACAGGAATCAAACCGACTGAGCCATCCCGTGGATCAACGTGGCCGTCGTCTGCAGGGCAGAGCAAACCTCTGAGCAGAGCTGCAACCTCTCAGAGCAGGGAGAAGACATTTGGGTTCAACAGTAGCAGCAGAGGAAATGCTGGGATACCAAGCAGGGAGCCTCTTGGTGAGTTTAGATAAGAAGTGAACATCACTCAAAAAAGCTGTATCTTCTTAATTTCTTTTGATAATGTTCACAACCATAATTTTATGGATTGTTTTTTATCTTTCATATCAAAGTTAGTGTTAAAGAAGCATCATGTTTTTGGCCAAACTATGTTTCTGTGAGGGCATTAGATGACTTATTTATTTAGACAGTGATTTAAAACAGTCAGTAAAAACACATGCGATTTTATCTACCCAGTTCAAAATTGCAAAGAAGTGTGAATTCTATCTCATCTGTTCCTGTTATTTTTTTCCTTATCACATTAAGAAAAGCACAGCGCTCTGGCACAAAGTCTGTTCCTCTGTCTGTGACTAAGAGCCAATTTGGGTTTGAAATGTGTAAATTCAGATTGCGCACATAACAGTGTTTTTTCCTTGAGGAGATAGAATTCACAAATACAAAAATGTCTAATTTCCTGGATTAGATTGATAATAGATTTACACAACAGAATTTTGGTTTGATCTCTAATGATGCTTTGTGATTATTATGACATCTGAACATTCTCCAAATGCTTTAGCTGGCCACAAACTCAGATTTCTGAACTGCTCGGTTGTACTAGTGTGAAGTGATGTTTAGAGGTAACATCAACACAGTCAAGATGTGGGAGATGTGCAAATAAAGGAGTCATACGAATCAGTAAATGTTATGAAAATACAGACAGGATCCCAAAGGAAAGTCTGAGTCAGTACTTGGACAGTTTTTATGTACATACTGCCAGTTCCAAATCTCTGACCGTGTTAAAACCTGTGTACACTTCTGCAGAGTCCTTTTACTAACAGATGCCAAAGTGACAAAATGAGTACAGTCAGTGATAGTATTAGTGATGACAAAGCTGTGATTATTTTGTGTGTCTTCAGGTAACAGGCAGTCGGACAGAGAGGAGTCCTACAGTGTCCTGGAGGCCCAGCATGCAGAGCTGAAGAGGAAGGTGAGACTGTCTCTGTCCAGTTTTTCATAAAGCAACTGTTCCAATCCAGTATAAACAATAACATTTTCAAATTTAAGTAGATTATTCTTATTTAAGTTCAGCAGTGCTGTATTTATATGCACTGCTTAAATTACAGTTGTTTACTTTTTCACTGAAGTAGCTTTAATGTGTTAAAAAACAAGAATCATATGCATTATGTTTTGTATCAGATAGTTCTAACTCTTACAGCTCTTTAGTATTTACACTGCATAAAACACCCAAGACTCCATGCGTTTTGTTGCTGCACTATTACATGTTGTGGAAATATTCCACATGTGCACATTCCTCAAAAATACAGTGTGACATACGTGCACATTTTTTGGCTTCACACCATTAGTTTGTAATAACAAGCCTATTGTTGATTTAAAAAAAAAAAAAAAATCACATTTTTCACACATTTATTTTTTTCAATTTTAGATTTGAGAAGAGATATTATAGCACATGAAAATGTGTACAAAACATTTAATTATTTCATCCAGTCAGTGATAGACAAATGATGTAAACAATTTGAAGTGAAAAGTCTTCCAAAGCAAAGGAGCTTTTCTATCAGTGTGGCTTAACATTGAGTTTAGTTGAGTATAGTGTGTGTGTTTTATTAGCTGAAGGAGGTGGAGGAGGAGATTGTGCTGAAGAGCGGAGAGATCCGGGTCCTGAGGGACTCTCTGAAAGCAGCTCAGCAGGAGAAAGAGGCTCAGAGACAGAACCAGATCCTGCTGGAGACTCAGAAACAGAAGGAACAAAGTGACAGGGAGAAGGAGCTCAACAAGAAGGTGAGGAGCTGAAAACACACACACACATATACACAGTATGTACAATCCTCAAAAACACACCAACATCTTTTTCTGTGAGCAGGTTCAGTCTTTGCAGTCAGAGCTGCAGTTTAAAGAAGCAGAGATCAACGACATGAAGACTAAACTGCATAGTTCAGACAGACCCAAGACAGCCTCTCCACTGCCCAGAAACAGGTCGGTTATCCTGCACATTAATGCAACAGATCTGAGAGTGAATTAAATGTTTTGTGTTATTTATCAGCACAGACTCCACCCAAACATTGTTTTTTATTATGTCAAAATAAACAGATTATGTTTGGGTTTTAGTTGGATTTCACCTTGTCATAATCATCACTTTTTACTCAGTAAACCCGAGTTAAACTTAACAGGCAGTTGTAGGTTGTAAAAAATATTATATGTATATATATGTTTCAGTCACTTTGAATACAATTAAAGAGTCAAAGGTCACACGTTGGGCACAGTTTCCTAAGCTAACACGGATGACTAACTAGCATATGTTTAAATCAACTCATCCCATTAAAATGATTGATCTCCATCAGGCTGTTCTCTTTTTCTTTCCTCTCAGTCCTAAAGTCCAGAGCTCTCTTGTCCAGATGCATCATGGGACCAGCAGCAGCTCATCCTCTCCAATAGGAAACAGTTTCCTCACTAAGGAAATGTTTGGGGCCCAGGTATCATCCAGAACAACACCAGTGAAGACACGGAGAGATGGTGGGTCACATGAAGATAGTGATGTCACAAAGGTGGTGGTGAAGGAAGGTGCTGAGTTCTACTGAATGTATGTGGGTGTGTGTTGCAGCAGACAGAGGATCATCCAGCAGCAGATCTGGTGACAGACAGGATGTATCTCGTCCTGACCCCTTCCTGTCTGTCAGACCTGCTCCTCTGCAGCACAGAGGTCAGTCGCTCTCCTGAAGAACCTCAGAGAAATGTGTTTTTGTTGCATCACCCTGATGAAGAACAACCTCTGATTGATTTTGTATTGACTTGTTTATATCCAGTGTTTATTTTAGTTGTATTACATTGAAGAAGTTGAACAACTCACATAGAAATTTAAAAGTGCCTCTTCATGCATTACTGTCATCTCAATTATACCCTTGTTTTTATTGTAGAAAATGAGCAAATATCTGGCTTTGTAGCTAATATCTACATTAACCTATGTTGATCAAGCGTTGCAAGACCGGGCCTGCAGATATACGTACATAGCATCCTGGTTATGAGTCTTATGAATCTAAATTTTTCATCATACTCAGGTTATGATGTTTGTGTGGACAGTGGACAATAAGTAGCCCAGTCTGTTGATTCAGACACAGTGGTGCTGTTCACAAAATAAGCAGACTTCAGTTTTAATTATTGGTATGGTAACGAGTCTTAACGCCCTGTGAATTTATTTTTATTTATTTTTACTTACCTGCCACACACTTAGAGCAGAACACTGATATTCACATGGAGTAAAGATGAGTGTGTGATTTAAGTAAAACTTTTTCTGTAATCTGTGTGTGTGTGTGTGTGTGTGTGTGTCTGTGGTCTTGTGTTGTCCTCTAGGTGGCGTCCTGCTTGGTTTATTGTTGCAGCAGCCTCTGTCTCCCAGCAGCCTCGGCCTCTCTCACCTGCTCTCAATGAGCTTGACTGATGTCCACCTGACTTCCAGGTAAGCCCCCCCGCACTGTAACCATGGCAACCTGGACAGTTATATAGTATACTGATACCACTTGGTGTTGCCAAATCTACCAAACCGAAATCTTTAAGGAAAAAAAAATCTCTTTTATAGAAAAAAACTTTGAATGTTATATACTGTGCAGTTTTATTTTTATGTTTAATCTGATTTTACTCTGTATCATAATTCCAGCAGCAGTAGTTGTAGCACCACTAGTAATGCTTCTCACAGCTTCGAGACCTAACTGTGTTTTTGTTCTGTGTTGTTATGTGTTCAGTCGGCCACCCGCAGGTTTTCTGCTCCACTCTGATGCTGCAGCCAGTGTTGGTGGAGGCGTAGCTCCCACAGCCGCTCTAAGTCCGGTCCAGAGTCTGGCTGTAACTGGACTCAACATGCTGAGTCAGAGCCGACCAGCAGTGGCAGCCAGCAGCAGAAACAACAGGTAGGCTGAGTGACTTACAAACTGCTGCTCTCTTTTTACAAGCTGCTCCCAGAAGAATCCAGAACAGCACCAACTGTCAGTACTGTGGACAGCAGAGACCTCTTGTGGTCAAATGATGTTACAACAGCACTGAGATGACCAAAGTTGTAAATATACCACATTCCTGGTATGTTCAATGAAAGAATTGAAGTCTGAAATACTGGGCGGATACGTTGGGCAGTTTAGATATGTAAAGACTGTAGCCACTGTTTGAGGATTTAAAGTAGATAATTACCAAAGAAACCATGCAGCTTGTGAGTTTGTCCATGTTAACAGGTAAAGAGGTTGGGCAGAATATTCCTGGTGTGAGGGAACCACTGTTACAGACATTTAATGTAGTTGATTTAGGTGAGTAACATTCATCTGGGGAGAAAATAAAAAACGGTATGTGTTTGTAGGTCGTGTCCTGGAGCCGTCCTCCTCCTCCCTCTGTTGGACTTTCACTTGCATCAGCTCTGTCGGGCTCTGGATTCGACCTCCACTGACAGCAGTGGGTCAGACTCCACAGCTGCCAGTTCAGGCTCTGCTGCTGCTGGACTGGGCAGACTGGAGGAGACTGGTGTGTCTGGTTTTAGTGTAGAAGACACTGGTTTAGCTGCTCTGAAGCTCCTCCATCTCCTGCTGGCCCACAGTGATGAGGTGATTAACAACACAGACACACTGTCAATGTGGTCTGCATCAGTCATTGCATAGTAGACTGAAAAATCATGAATACACCAGGATCAATCAGGGCTGAGTGCATGTGATTTTAATGTGATCAGTAGAACACAGTAATTAGTTTATGATGTTTTTTGTAGCTATTGTGATAATTGTTCAACATTTTATTGTTATGTTTTATGCAAGTATAAAAAATATAAAGATTACATGTAGGAAGCAGGTCATATCTTTAGAAACAGAATCAGAATACTTTATTGATCCCTAAGGGGTAATTGGGGAAGTTTTAAATTTTCATTATTGCATTGGAATGTATGGAAGTGAATTTTTTGTAGGTATATCTTCTAGCCATGGTTCATCACATTTTACAATAAATTACGTTATCAACACTGAACTGAAGCTTGATTTTTAAAATAAGTGATATTGCCAGTCAAATAGAAATGTCTGTCAGATAATTCACAGATATTTTCCTAAATCATTCAGCCACATAATTAGTATTAAACTGTTATTTGTATAAATTGTCGCACTGTTCAAGTGTACACATTTTATAGATCCTCTGTTTTTGAGTACTTTTGAAAATCTGAATTTGTCCTGCTCCTCAGGTGGTGGAGGCCGTGCTGTCACAGGAGAGTCAGGGTGGAGTTAGAAACAACAAGGTACTGAAGCACATCGTGCTGTGTTAAACATTAAACACTTTTCAATTATCTACAGCAGAGAATGGCTTTATTAAGATATCAGATTTTAAACCACGTAATGTTTTTGAAATTTTAACGATGACTGTAGGATTTCTTATTTCCTTGTGTTAACTTTCCCCCACACTGATTTTTTCTTTGAAAGAAACATGTCAGTGAAATCCTCCTCCCTCTGCTTTCAGACTGACTGTCCTGCTCCAGGTGTTGGTCTGTGCTCCCAGAATGCTTTGCTGCAGTCCCTGTTGCGATTGTGTAATGCAGGGCTCAGGAGCCGTGGCTCGCAGAGGGAGGAGCTCTCCCTCAACGCCATGAAGACACTATGTTTACTAATTGACAGGACACCACACATGCACACTGACAGGTACACACAGTGGAAATATTAAGGTTTCCAGTAAATCCAGTAAAATTCAAAAATATTTAGACTCAATGAATCAACATGACTAATATAATAGATATGGAGCTCCAACTGATAAACACAAAAGTCAATAAATAATTTTCACGGAGCGGGGGAACTTTTAAAAAGTCTGACGGGAAAATTAAAGAGGTTTCAGATTGTACGTTGGTACACTCGATATAATTAGAGATTGGTCTGTTAATTATTTCCCTCTTTTAAACATGAAAATTAAAGTTGAAGCTTTAACAAAGATATAGAGTCAGTATGATTTTGTTGTCAGAGATCAGTGTTTGCAGATGTAGTTGAGTTGGGTATCGTTATATCCTCGCCTAATGATAAAAAAATCTGTTTAGTATTAACTACCTATAGTGGTCATATCTGCACTGTGTGTTTTTCTCTCTCAGGTTGCAGAGTGTGTTGCAGGTGGTGTGTATGTGTGTGTCGGCAGACAGCAAACTGCAGACAGTTTCAGAGTGTGTGTCCATCCTCATGTCCATGTCCGACCACCAGACACTGGCCAAGCAGCTCTGCTCGCAGCACGGTGAGGCAGCACTAAGCACTTCAGCTGCAGTGCAGCGACTGTAACACAGCTTTAATGTCTTTATATACTGACTAACCATCCTTTTAATGTTTGCTGCTGTTTTACTTTGGCTCAAATATTTCCTGGATTTAAATAAAGTTTTCAGATGATTTGAAGAAACAGAAACTGATCGATTGTTTTCTGTTTTCTTTAGACCCCTGTGTTTTTCTGAAGTTGTTCCAGTTCATCGGGACCAGACCAGACAGCACAGTGACACACACACACTGGATTCTGCTGGACCTGCAGGTAACACACACACACACACGCACACACACACACACACACACACAAATTCAAATTCATTTGGACTAATTTTCCTGTCCTGGAAACAATAAGGTGCCCTAAAAGATATTTTTAAAAACTATACTCAGTAATGTTTTTTTATGGCATGCACTGGTATTTGTATGGTAAATTATACTATGCAGGAGCTTGATCATCTAGGTCATAATTCCCTTTACTCATACTGTCTTTACATCACACAAAATGTCCTGGAAAATACTTTCTTGGAAAGAGTGGAAACACTGGTGGTTCAACTACATCTAGTGGAGTAAAGTAAATATTTTTCTGTCTGTTCCGAGTGTCCAAACTGGAATGCAGGATCAAAAGTCTCATCCAGGCTGCATCATACTGCCTTCTTGATGTCTCGCCATCTCTGTGTCTTCTGTGTGCCTTTGTACGAGCAACACCATCAATGAACAGAGATGAGACACTTTCTCAGTCTCTCCTCTGTTGTTCACATGAAAAGTGACAGAAGTCGTCCTGTGAAGAATGACAACAGAGACCTTGATGAAAATGTTCAAAGCCTGTCTGCTTTTAAATTGCACAGACATCACCATGTATTGTCACGTTCAGGTGACTTTAGCTGTGCATGAGGAAAAAAGCAGCAGGGGCACCAACATGGAGGCTCCATCAAGAAAAACACAGGGTCGTCCATCGACCAAAATGAACCTCACTCCACTGTTGATATTCTCCAACGTAGCATCATCCAGTGTTTTGTTTTCTTGTCTCAGGTGGTTCGTTTGTTGAGCAGACTGATGACTCAGAGAGCGGAGAACTGGACCACCAGCCTGCACAGCACCTGTCTGTGTAACACTGAGGTAACAGACCTTCTGCTCTGTGTCTTTGCACAATGACGGTAAACTTTGTGTTGCATCTTTGTGCACAAATGTCTCTTTCTTTGTCACAGCTGGTTCAGACGGTGGTGATTGTTTTCCATCGACAGTGGTTGGATGTTCGTGGTGCTCAGGAGCCATCAGACTCAACAGGTCAGTTACAGATTTAGAGTTTAGAAATGTTCACCGTTCTGTTAGTGAAACTTTGGTGTCACCATTTTGTGTGTTTTTCCTCCAGGCCTGGCCCCGCGCTCACAGCAGGGCTCTACCTTCTCGTCACCGTGGTGGCGCGGCGCGGCGGCATCTCTGCTCAGAGAGTGTCTGCTGCTGCTGCATTGGCTGCTGCTGCATCACGGCAGCTTCTCCGAGAGCTGCCGGCCACTGCTGCACATGTACGACCAGGTGATCCCCGCTGTTCGAGACACACTGAGGAAGATCCCCAAGCTGAGCGAGAGCGAGGGTACACACACACACACTCTCTCACACACAAAACACTCTTCATGTTCAGTCAGATATAGTTATTCTTGTGATTGTAGCACCACCTGAGCAGAGGTGGAATACTTTACAGATCAGTGGTGCATGTGCCATGGAGAGATAACAGTCTTTTTATACCCAACCGAACACTCCACCCACTGACTACCACTGAACTCTCCTTTTAAATTGTACCATGAGCCGGGATGTGGTGACTGTTTACACGTGAGCGCACCAGCTTAAACACAGTCAAACTTTTTTTTAACGTAGTTGCAGCTCCACACTTCTTGCTTTTACTTTCTAATTGCGCAATGAGGTTTTTTTTTTCCCCACACCGCCTTCTGGATATGACTAATTGTCACCTCAGCTGAATAAGACAGATTCTTATATGTCTCACCCGGTGGTAAATTTAGTTGTTAGATAACGACATGTGTGTCCTTGGTTGCGTAATGAAGTGGCTCTACTTTGTTTATCTGAAGGTTTGTGTTATCAAATCACTTCCTCACTAAAAAAAACTCTTTGCCTATCAATGAATTCCAGTACTGATTTCATACCAGTGCTCACTTTCTCCCCAAGATAAAGTCTCTTAATTTGTGGAACTTATTTGAAAACTTTATTTATAAGATTAACATTACAAACGCTGCTGGTAACACTTTGGTCAATGGTCCACTGTGACTAATTATGAATTACAGTTGATTAAAGGTTAATACCTAATCCACTGAATGGGAGGTTTTCCTTTTATCATGTCACAGTATAGTTAGTGCCATGAATAGATTAAGATTTATCCATTTAACACTGCAGGCTGCATCATACAATTGATTTACAGAGTTGTATTTTACACATCTGGATTGTTTTGGGTCCACATACTTTTGGACCCATAATGTAACATCATTCAGAACTCTCAAATAAACTATATCTAAATACATTTTTCCTCTTCATCAGAGCTGGCATTGGAGGAGATCTGCCGCTCAGAGGGCGATGAAGCTGATGACATGGACACTGACACTGCCTCCTGATTGGCTGCTGTCAGTCAAGACAAGAGGGACACTTCACTGACTGTTGATCAGATATTTCAGACTGAGACGAAGACAGAACAGGACTCTGTCAGACTTTACTATGAAGTGGAAGTTGGAGTCACAGGATTTATTCTGATGTCTGATTAGATTTAACAATAAAATTTGAAGCTGAGAAAAATGGTTGTTGTCGGTATTCACCTGTATTTTTTCTTTCTTTGTTTTTTCTGTGATGTCCTCCATGCTTCGACTCTCAACTAGTAATCAGAGCTGTTGTTTCTTTCCTCTGTGGTTTCATGAGGTGCACGGCTCAAGTATCATTTTTACAGATACACACATGGGCTTTGCTTTGCTGTTATCAGTATTTGTACAACTAGTAGTATTTTAAACCTCAAGACTTTTTTTTTAGCTATATATTTTTCACATTACTTTTAACCAGCCCATTTTTGTGAAATCAACATTGGGCATTTATACTTTAGGGATTGTTTGGATTTTATTGAGTCACCCTTCTCTCCTGTTATATGACACTACACCCCTTTAGCTTAGCACCAACCATAAACTGTATTGAATGGAGAAGCTATCATGACGTCACCCATCAGTTTGTGGATGCACATTTTGAAGTCTGGAGTTTGATCTTTGAACATCACCATGTTGGTTGTTTGGAGCCAAACTGACCATATTTGGATGTGAAGGGAGGGGGTGGGTCTGACCCTTAAATCTGAGGACACTCCCCATTGTGTATGAGATGACTTCAGTACTGCTCTCATCGGAGACCGACCCTGTCGATCAGACTAACCTTTAAGTATTCCTCTTTTTGAAGCCTAACATCTACTTAATAATGAAGTTATTTTCAGATGGACCACCAGATCACTGAGAAGAAGAGTTAAACTAATGGCATCAGAATGACTTGTAGGGGGAAAAAAGTAGTCTTTCATGATTGAAAATGACAAATTTTAAATTGCAGTCAATTGGAGTCAGCATCCAGTTGATACAGTATTGCACTTGTTTGCACTTCTGCATTGGCCTTGATTTTTTTTTTTTTAATATCCAGTTACGTCGTCATTTCTATAAACAGGCAATGGTTCGTGCACCTCTGAAGCTCAGTCATGACTTGTTTTGATTTGTATGAAAACTGAAATGGGAAATAATAACTGAGTGTTGATCAAGTTCACTGCAGGTCAGATTTATAAACCTTTAACCACAAGAAAATATGATGTTGTTTGCATGTGATGCATAGCAGGAATTAACACCGTTAATAAAAAGTTCCCGTAAATAAAACAGGACACAAACCACGTTGAAACATCTTTATTTATTCTCCAGCTGAAACTGAGGTCTGAGTCACACAGTATACTAGAAGGCATCCTATTGGCTGGCTCCACGTCTGCTCGGTAGTGATTGGCCAGCATCAGTCAAAGAGAGACACAAGACTGAAGCGTTAACGATAATTTTAGTCCAGTTGTCTCAGGATCATCACCTCATTATGTTCTGGTCAGAAGTCAACAACTGGTGCTTATCCCTGATCCAGTTAAGCTGAGATCAAATTAAAGGTTACACCGAGGTAGCAGAAATAGTTTTCTCGTGATGGCAAATGAACTGCTGTTATTTCTGGATGATGGCCAATCCAGGCCACTCCTGTCATCCAGTCAGTTCTTCAGGCCGTGAGAACAAAAGGTGTCCCAGAATAAACAGTTTTATTTGGGGAAGATTCAATGTCACGTCACAAGAAAACTATGATTATTATTTACATCCAAAGTAATTAGTGGAAATCAAAACATAAAAAAAGATTTAAGAAGTTTTGATCCTGAGATAACAAGCTTGAAAAATATTTTTAGCAACTATGGTAGCTCAGTGCTCATGTAAGCGTTAGAAAGTGGGTTCATCAGAGGAGGATGGGAACACTGATAATCAGACTGAATCTTTATTCATCGTTACTGCTCGGTTAATGCTGCGTCAATTCTCGTTCTTTCGGTTTTGTTTTGAGGGGGTTTCTCAGGAAGTTCTGTGTTGCTGGTGACTTTTTAAAAATGCTAATCCATCCTCCTCATAATCACAGTGAGGAACCAGAAGTGTAAACACTGAAAGAAAGGAGCTGTGTCTCATTTTAAACTCTGCCTCCTTCAGACTCTCATTTTTATTTGAATGATGTGCTCAGGCAGCTTCCATTAACTCTTTGAACCAGGAAGGTTCCCTGTGGGAAGACAACAATGGGTCCAGACATGAAGTCCACTGTTTGTCCTTAAGCAGTACTTTTAAATGCCTGTAAGAACAGAGTCTTTAATGCATTTTTTGTGCACATGCAGGGGGTCAGTTATGAGATTTCTTTTCCTTGACAGAATGTTTTAACTGCATCAGTAACAGAAAATGACACTTCAAGTCTTTAGCCGTGGAAACAGACTTCTTTAGACCCTTACAGCCCACTTACAGTTCACTCAAACTGTAGAGGGAATTATTTAGAAGAGGAGATTGCTTCACATGTATTTCTCTCTCCACTGACCCAGCTGCTGTGGTAAATCTTTGGCATAGAACAGCCACAGAAATTAAAGAAGAAATCTACATGTGGAATCTGGTTTTTCTAATGCATTGCCATGATTATCTGGTTTCTCATTTCTTTATATGACTTTGAAAAAATCTGCTTACTGAAGTGCATGAGAACTATTAAATTCCAGCACTGATTGATTGGGACATTCTCCACTTACTACTGTCAGAACCGGTGAGTCTGCTGTCAATCCTTTATTGTACTGGTAATTTATGGAGGAGGAACAGCAGGTTCAGGCGTGAAGGTGCGTCACGATCATAGACCACGCTGTCCAAAAAAGGCGGATCTTGAATTGAGACACAGCTACAGAGAGAGGAAGGCACCTAAGGTCAAGTAATCCAGGATCAGACTGTCTGTAGTGTCTGTGCTTGTGTATGTCTATAGTTGTGAAGACTAATGAGTTTTTGACTGGGGAGGGAAGACAAGTTTTCAGCCTCTCATGTTTGAAGAGTTGTTTTAGAGTTCAGGTTTTACAATAAAAGTTTTAATCGGGTTTCAGACTCATGAGGACTCATTACAGCTCTCAAGCGTGGAAGCACAAGTCTGCGCTAATGACCGTTACTTTTTCTCAGTCCACGTTGGCACTACTTGGTCGTCATCCTCCTGTTTGTTCTGTAGTGTCGTGTGCGAGTTGTGATGAGTCTTGTGTATGTTGCGATGTGGCGTGCAGGGACTGGTCAGCCACGGGTGCATCAGCAGCTCAGACGCCTTCAGTCTCTCAGCGGGCGACTTCCGCAGCATGCAGCCAATCAGACACTTGGCCTGCGAGGACAGCCAGTCAGGCAGGCTGAACGACCCGCGGCGGATCTTGGCGAACAGTGCAGCGGGCTGTGTGTCCTGAAAGGGGTATCGTCCGATCAGCATGGTGTACAGAGACACGCCCAGGCTCCAGATGTCTGCGGCGCGGCCCGAGTACGACCCGTTCCCACTGGTCAACAACTCGGGGCCGACGTAGGCAGGACAACCGTGTCTGTCTGTCAGAGAGTCATCATCATGGTTACCGTGAAGGAGGACACAGTCATCAAGGCCGAGGAGAGCAAGACGAGTCCTGCAGGAGGAAAACAGCAGCAGTCAGACTTTATTTCTACTGAAGTGTGTCAGCATTGGTAGTATAGTTTTGGTGACCAAGGTACTACAAGTTAGGGTAGTAGAAGTACTTATTAATCTGTCCGATTGATACTGAAACTGTTGTTACTGTAGGCAGTATTATCAGCAGTGTTAGTTGTATTTTATGCACTATCAGGAGAACTTATAGTATTATAATCTTCAAA
Organism: Pseudochromis fuscus; assembly: GCA_900323345.1. Taxonomy (NCBI): domain Eukaryota; kingdom Metazoa; phylum Chordata; class Actinopteri; family Pseudochromidae; genus Pseudochromis; species Pseudochromis fuscus. The sequence continues at coordinate 20,477 of OOFC01044857.1, read as the reverse complement.
AGATTAATTAACCTCTCATTTATATTATTAGTAGTATTGTATAGTATTTTGTTGTGGTATTATTTGTAGAGGAATCAGCACAATTTTGTTGTTGGTATTTCCAATAGTATCAGTCATTGTTTTTACCAGGATCGTTAGTAGGAGCTCATCACTATCACTCAGTATCATCTCATCTGTATCTAGTAGTGAAGCCAAACCAATGATCTTTACAGTATCAGTAGTATTATCTATACTTGTGTGGTGTAGCAGTGATGTGGTAGACCTGCAGTCTAAGTAATATTACCAGAGCACCAGTCACTCAGTCTCACCTGTACTTGTCGAGAAAGACGAACCTCCGCAGCTTCAGGTCTCTCAGGACGACTCCGTGGCGGTGGCAGTGCATCACAGCACTCAGCATCTGAGCAAACAGAAGCCCCGCCTCCTCCTCGTTCAGGCGCTTCCTGCTGCGCAAATACGCGTGCATGTCGCCATGGTGACCGGGCAGGAAGACGTACACGTTGTCTTGGCCGATCACTACGTCCTGCAGACCGCAGATGTTGTCATGGTTGCCAATACGGGCGTAGGCTGCCAACCGTTCCTGGTAACCACGCAGAGGGAGTACCTGTGACCATGGCAACCAAGAAGGGAATGTTATGGTAACACAGTAACAGTTACTGGCTGTGTGTATATTTTTGCAATGTTAAGAATACTTTTAGCCGTAGTAATAGTAGTCGTATTTTAAATGGCTGCAGTAGTTCTGCATGATCAGTAGTTTTTTTGCAGTATCCTTTGCTTATTAGTTGAAGTATTAGCAGTATTTTGTAATTGTTGTCTCAACAGTAGCTGTGTTAGCAATGCTGTTCACACCATCAGTCCTTGTAATATCATTAGAGGTATTAGCAGTATTGCATTTTTTGCTGTATCAGTAGTAAGATACAGTGTGTGTGTGTGTGTTACCTGGCAGGTGTACTGCTGCTGTGTCTGAGCATGCACAGCCCTGTAGGTCTCCTCCTTCTCACAGCGTTCAAAGAGAAAGTATGATCCAACTTTGAATGGGGATTGGTTATGGGCGGATTTGGGGGCGGGGCTTTCTGGTCTGAGACAGGGTGGTAGGCCGGTGTCGGGTGGGGGTGGAGCAAGACGGGCTCTTTTACATTTCAGTAAATTGTCTTGGGGCTCATCCAACAGCCTCTTGAGACACAGCTGAGACCGGGTTGTGGCCACGCCCATGCTCATCTGTCATTGGAGGAGACAAGTGACATCAGCAAATCAATTAAAACTTTACATTACAGTTTGATTTTTACTGTGAAACTAGTAAATCACAACATGTGGCCAACAAATTCAGAAACTTTTGTATGCCTTCCTTCAGTCCTTGAGAAATTGTTGTTAATTGTTTTGTCCAATCACAGATGATGAGTTATTTTTCATATAACCTAGCCCATAGGCACAATAATCCAAACACAATTTTTTTGCTAGAATGCTTAAATTTGCTCATGAGCACTAACCATTAAGCACAGCTGAGACTGATGGTCAGAAACTGAAGTTGAGTCTACGATAAAGTTGCTGAAGCTTTTCAGTTACTAGACTTCAGCGCCCTCTGCAGGTGACACACCACCACTGAGCCGCCTCCCCCCACTGAGCCCTCTTCAGTAATATTTTCACATACAGTAAGAGGAGTTATATTAGTATCATATCTCACTGTGTTCTGTGTCCCTGCTGCTCACATGTTACACAGTCAACGTGTCTATAGGCTTCATGATGCAACTTCCTGTAAGCTGACAGGCGCTTCAGCTTTCAGATCGTTGCATCAGAACACAACAGTTTATAGTTTAAACAGGCTTTAAATACAATCAACAACCAACCACACACACAGACACACACACACACAGACATTGTGAGTGTGAGTGTGAACGTTTGTCAGAGCCTGTGGTCACCGTGGTGACACTGTGGAAGCCTGCTGTTGGCCAATGCTGCTTTCACTCTGCTGAAACACCGTGAGTCACAGCATCACTGTGGCAACGTCATCCACCCCCTCATACACTCACACACACACACACACACACTCAGAAACACAAACACACAGTGGACCTGTGTTGTTTGACATCTCTGGATGATTTCTCCATCACTTCATGGTCAGCTCACAGTCAGAGACCTGACTGTGAACAAGTGACTCAAAACTAACTCAAAACTAACTGGATTCTACTGAACTCTGATGAAACTGTTTCTTCAGGTGTGTTGATTAAACCGTGTTCCCTGAAGTTTCATCTCCAGCATCCCCTGCAGCTGTTTCTATAAGAAATTAAAACCTTTATTTTTCTGCAGTCAAACAGTGATTACACTGTGAGCAAAGAAAAAAAAAAACGACAGCTCCCTTTGAATTTTAGTGGGTGTTTATTCTAACATGGTTTTGTCTGTTTCTATGATATTCACCAGTGCTCTGGTCTAAAGTTTGGTTTATTTTCTCATTGTATAATCACTGGCATCTTAAAATCTCTACACCCCAAATTTCTTTATTCTTTTATCCTCTGTTCACAGTAAGGTTTAGCCTGTAAAAAGCTTATGGAAACAAAATTTTGTTAAAGGCAGATATATTGAATAAACAACATTTTAATTTAAAGCTCATACCTCATTGTTGCAGAAATGTTTTGGCAGATTTAGCTATTTGAATAATGACTTTGAATGAGCTTTTCTTACTAATGAAACAAAATTTTCCACTCTTACCTTTCTGTATTAACCTTTATTTATCCCAGTTTCTGGCTCAGACTAAATCATTATACGTCTGTTCTACAGGCTGAAGTTATAAAACTGAGACCAAACATGACTCAACTTCTCTGGATTCTTCACAAGTTAATTTTAAAATTTACAGGGATCGCAACTCACAATTTTTACTACTGAACTTTTTGACCTGTACAATGGACAAAAACAAACCAATGTCAACCAAACACACAACAATATTCTCTGAAGTAAATAACCACTTAAGTTGCTAGATTCACTATATTTCTGCGTCCAGAAACAACTTAAATGGCACTGAAGCTGATTGTCAAAGTTTTGCTTGCAGTTTAATTGATCTCTTGGGTGTTTATAAAACTTTCAGGTACTGGTACATATTCATTCTTTCACATTTCATGATTTGACACTTTATTTTTTTTTGGTACAATTTATCTTTCATGTTACTTTTTGGGGTTTTTTTGGACACAACTGGACTGATCCTGGGGACGGTGTAAAAAGACTGTTACTCAGAGTTATTTCTATTTATTTATTTTTTCACGGCTCTTAATACTTTGAATTGACTGTCTTAGTGTCTAATTGTGTCTGTAATCACAAAGTCAGATTCAGTACTGTGTGTTTGCGTTCACTCCGGCTGCTATGATCCTGCTTTAAAGTGAGTATTTACATCATTTACATCAGTTTGTAACCTGCGCTTTAAGGTAAATAATCCGTCTGGGCTTCTGACCCAGTTTGTTTAAGTAAAGGTTGTTTTTTTTTGCTAACTCCTTTCAAAGCTGTCAGCTATGACACATGAAATTTAGAACATGGATGACAAAAACTAAAACTGTAACGGCCACAGATCTATGGGAGAACTGGGTGAACTCTATCAGCTGATGAAGACCATGTCATACCTGGAAAAAGCAAGTGAGCAAACCTTGAGTTGGAAACAAAACTATTTTAAACTGAAGATAAACTTTGGTCTTTACTAAATTCTTTCTGACTCATTGTGAAACTGAAATCTGAAACTTTACTAAGTAATTCAGAACTGCATCACAGAACAATTTTGAGGTGCTTGTACCTTTCATTAACTTCAACATAATCTCCAACAGTTTAAATATTGATTTTTTTTCTATTGATAATTACACAATTACACTTACCTCGTGTTGCACAAATACAACACGAGGATGCTGCTTATACAGCAATGCATCATGATCCAATGTGTCATTTACCTACTAACTAAACACTTTAAATTATTCCACTCTGTATAAAAAGTACTTTAAATACAGTTTAGTGACGATATTGTTGTATTTTTGGTTAGTTTTGTGTATTCACATGTAGTTGTAAGTGTGTGTTGGTTTGTTATTGTTGCCTCTTCAGCTCCGTTTTCTTACCTTTACTGTGACAGACTGGTCCGGACTGCAGGTCCCAACAGAAAACCAGCAGGTTCAGTAGAAACCCAGGGGCTCGGTGCGGAGTTGATGGTCTCTGGTTGTGCAGCAGAACTTTGTCAGGACATAAAAATTAAAAGGCTTTCTTCTTGGAGCTGAACTGGGACCAGCTGCTGTTATGATACTGGGAGAACTGGTGCTGACGTCTTTGTCTGCTTCTTATTGTCTCTGTTGCGCAACCTGTCGTCAGTCGGTCAGCTGGCAGTTGTTGATCTTCTTCTTCTTTGGTCTGAATTAAATAAACTCTGAGTGAAAACCAGTAGAAAAAATGATGTGAAACTGTTGCGTCAAAAATAAATATGAAACTTTTTGGTTGGCTTCTTTTAAATATCCGGAGCTGAAGTGAACAAAGCGGGACCACACCGAGTCCTCCGGTCCTCCTGTCCGACTGTAAACACGAGTTCAATTAAAACAAAAGAAATTATAATAGACTCCGTGTCTGGGTGTTGGTGTAGATCCACTGGTCTCCGCTGACCCCGCTGGTCTCCAGAACTTTCAGCCGGACTGAGGACTCGGACTGACTCTGGGTCTGTTTGGTTTCGTTGTTAACTCCCGCGGTGTCGTCATCCGGAGGGGGCGGAGCTTCGATGTTGCAATCCTGAGCTGATCAGTCGTCAGAAAACAGACAGGAGGCCGAGCTGAGCTGCAGAGGAGACACTTCACACGTTTACACGTTACACACGAGTGAACTCAGCCTGGGGGCAACAGCGGCAGACAATCAGACAACACGCATCACACTCAGTATTCTGACAACTTTCTTCTTATAATGAGACTTACACACCAGTGTTTACAGTTATACCCTGAGTTGCAGTTTGTAAAGGATTTTTACTTCATGCAACCTAGGTTTAAAGTATCAGGAGGCCTGGAAGGCAGCAGTCTTTTCTAAGTACACGCTCTTGCAATAGGAAGTGATGTGAAGGGAAACTAAGGGTTGATAAAATATATTGCGACAGCAGGGTGATAACGTCAGACGCTGCAACAATCACATTTAATTTTACACAACAGCTGCTTGTGTCACATATATTTAGACAATAATCATTCCACTGGCCTGAATGAGTAACGTGACACATTCAGATTTCAAACATAGTTCAATCCACTGTGGAGGTTGTACAACTCTCACTATGAGCAACCAAATAAGTAACAAAAATAAAAAAAAATACACAGGATATTACACTGTGAAATGCCATAAAACAAAAATAGACATGTTTCTCCTATTGTCACAGCTTTAAACATATTTTATAAGTCATAGTAGAATGATTTAATGCCCATTTGATTAATATAAATCTGCTTTACTGGCAAAGTACACTCACACATAGAAAGAATTTGTTTTCGGTTTTGGTTCCGCTTGAGGAGTTATGATGGACATCCAGTAAAAATTGATAAGTTATATAGGCTATACTTAGGCTACAATCAAAATATGATATACATATACTTTTAATATGAACATCACAGGAAACAATAGTGCACGAAATCCTCGACTAATTGTTTTTATTAATAAAAAGTGAGCTATGTCAACAGTTTGTTCCAGGCTTCAGATTCAGTCTGTTCAAACATATTTTTATTAATAATAATCATTAATTAATTATGTTTATATTATATACTTTTTGGACATTGTTCAACTCAAAGTGCAAGTTAAAAATGACCACATCTGCACACACAAAAATAAACACAGACAAAAAACAGAGCAACAATAATTCAGCCTTGAGCCTAGACAAATAAAAAGGTTTTCATTTGACTTTTGTTCTGAAGTCCTCAGGAAGTTTGTTCCACAGAAAGGTAGTAGAATAACTAAAAGCCCCTTCAGTGGACTGTAATGAAATTGTGGGTGATCTAGCAACAGTATGGGCAGTGAGTAAAAGCAGTCAGTCAAATGTTCTGGGGCAAAACTATTTATTGCTGAAAAATGGCAAAGCAGAAGGATTTACTGAACTGTGTTTCTGTATAAAACCTGTGGAGTAGTACAACACTCAGCCACAACATTAAAACCACTGACAGGTGAAGGGAATAACTTTATTGATCATCATGTCAGACTAGTGAGCTGTATGTCAGCTGGGATGTAGAGGGGAGTTTTCCCTGCAACGCTCAGGGCTCAGTAACGTCTGCATTGATTAAATCGCTCAGTTACTCTCTGTTGAAGTGTTGCATCATAAATATTTTTTTTACCTTCATGTAAGTATGTTTTGAAAACGTAGGAATTCAAGACTAAAACCAACCACTAAAAGTAGATCTGCGACTTTGGCAATAAGCCAATTTCTCTTCTGTGACATCACTGCAGGATGAAGTTATTCCACAATAAAGCACATTGCACTGCAGTGATAAGAGTTTCCCAGTCTGTCAGTCACAGTGTTGACCTGCAGAGCTGCAGCCACGTGCTGACCTCCGACCTTAATCTTCATTCAGTCGGAGGCTCATCGGTCGCACTCGTTCACATCTGCTCATCTGACCTTGTTCCACATTCAAACACACCTGACATGTTTTCAATGTGGAAACTGATCTGATGAATAATCAAAACATTTGTAACACTTATCTTACTGACAGAAATATATAATAAATAAATCACAGGTATCATCACATTTTAAGTTGCAGATGAAAAGTTAGCATTTTGTATTTGTCAGCTGTTAATGGAAAAAGTAATAAATGTTTATTATTACATTTACAACATGTCACCTGCCATAGTTTGAATTAATCTTTGTTTAATCATGATTGTTTTGTTCTCACCTTGTTTCCTCTCATACTATCCTCCCTGACCTCAGGTGATCTGTCTCTGGCCCTCCACTTCCTGATCTACACAGGTGAGTCACACCCAACACATGTATCTGTAAACTGACTATCATGGTTATTAAATGAAGATAGTGGAGTTTAGTATTTAAGGCAGAGAGGTGACTGTTTGTTTTCTGAGGACTCTGCTGGTGATTGAAAATTGTCATCAGTTCTCATTAATGACTTTACTGGTGGCATATACATTGGTGGATGGCAAAGTTAGTTCACCACTGAAATGTCAGTCTCTTAGTTTTCCAGCCAGCATCATCCTGAGGTCAAGATTCAGATGTATTTGAGAACACCTGTGGAGCTAAGTAAATCCCCCAAAGTCTGCGCTGAACTGTGTGTTTAGTGTTAATTTACAACTGTTAGCATGCTAAAATGATAAACATGGTCACTTGTCATCTGACTACCTTAGCTACAGTTCAGAGCAGGTCCAGTCAAACTGAAACTTGCAGGTTTTTAAAATGTCGCCGTGTGGTGAGGTTTGACCTGGTTGCAGTGTCAAAACAAGGACAGTTGTAGCTGTCAACATTTGTGTACTCAGAGTACACGTGTTATTTGTCACTGCAATAATGCCCAACATACCTTACTGTCACTTCAGAAATGTTTTTGCACAATACAACATATAACCTGTGCCCTCACTGATTTTGTTTACTTAATGGTCTTTTAATTACTTTATTAGGACTCAGGACTTAACTAAAGCTTGCTTTGTGCTCCTCTGAAATACTTTTGTTGCAGGGATTTCTGGTGGGTGATGATAACTGTCTGACACCCTGTGTTTATTATTTTTGGGAAACCTACACAACATACATCTAAATAGATCTTAGACCTTAAACTGCAGCTTAACATATGACAGAGAAGCAGTGCCTTGAAACTCACCAACCCCCCCTCAGCATGTTGGCCTGAACCACCACTGCTCCTCAGTGCAGCATCACAGCTGCTACTGTGAGGCTCTTAGTCTTTCTCTAGATTATTTTATCCAATAAATAGTCTTGTCAACCACTTGGAGAACAAATATAAGAATAAGTTTGAATTGTGGCATCTCCCTGAAAAAATTAAATCTTTCCCAATTATTTTTATTTGTATATCTTTTTTTCCTCTCTGCCAACTTAGCATGATCATTATACAATGTAACTGCTCTTATTTACCATGCACATGACAATAAATCTCTTAAATCTTGATGGTGTGATGATGGAGGATTTATTATTGTTATCTTTCTTTTTTTGACACATTGTAATTTGTGTTTTTTTTTTCAGTTCTATGATGTTTCTACTGTAGCTCATATTTACATATTGTTGTACAGTTAATCAGTGTAAATAGATGATGACACCACAAGTGATGTTGCACACATGATTCCTGAGACGACACTGATCTGATGACTTGATGCAACACTGTTCACTAGTTGATGAAGAGATATTGTAAATATTTCAGTTACATCAAGTCATTGCCCAGTTACCACTTTGTGTGGGATTTTTTTAGGTAACCTACTTCTGTATGAGAAATCTGTCAAACACACAGTATAACCCTGATTACAGTAAAACTCATCATGGTGCTGGTCTGGCAGTAGCAAACTGAACACAACCAACCTGTTGGTCCTTATTATTGTTATATTTGTCAGATGATCAGAAGCTGTTCCCAGCCTAATAAATTAATTTTTAAAAAGTGACACCTTTGAGGGTCAGTACACAAAGTGCTGCCATCAAAAGGACATTGTAAAAGATTTAAAAACATTTATAAATAAATTAAATAATCTGAACTATAAATCTAAATCTGTCCTCATACTGAACTTTCTGAATTGATGAATCTTCTGGTGTTTATTGCTGATTTAATGTAAACTTCTTGAACAGTAGTTCAGAAACAGGACTCTGACTGAACCAGAGATGCAGGTTAAACCGCAGCTGAACATGACACAACAAAATACTTTTTCACATTTCACATTCTCACACGTCAAAAATCACAGGTGTGATGTTGATGGCTATGTTCCAGTTAGAGGAGGTCCAGTTGTTGTATACACTGTTTAACATTAACTTACACACTGTAGGTTCAGCTGCATTATTTCTCTCACATGTGGTATTTATCAATATGCTACGCTAAGATTACTTTAATAATTATCAGTAAGGTTTGCATCAAATCATGGAAGGTAAATTTGTTAGCAGAGGTTTCACACAGCTCAGGAAAGAATAAGTGAGTGTGCTGCATCTTTGATTTCAGAGGTCAGGCCCATCTCCCTCCCTCCCTCCACTTGTCCAGATATGGTCACTTAAAGCTCCAAAAAATCTAACATGGCCACAGCCAGCAGCTCCACCGGGAAGGGGAGGTATCAGGCTACACCTGTGAGCTGACAAAGAAGGGAAATCAAACAAAAACAACAAGGGGGAGATGACTGGAAACTAAATAGTCATTTTTGGAAAAGGATGTTAAAGAAAATGAACTAAATCAGGGAGAATAAACTGAATGACTAAACCCAAGAACTGGCTTTATGGATGACAAGGAGACCACGGCTGACTATGAGGAAAGGTGCTGTTCCCTGGACTGACCTGAGCCCACCTGCAACCCTTTTCTGGACCTTCTCAGAGCAGCTGTTTTCCTCAGATTCCTTAATATAACTCCCTGGTCTCTTAAATTTGACTTTCCTGGCTTTCTCATATTTTTCCTGCCTCTGAAGTCTTCCTCTACCTCTGCTTTCTTCATACTCACCCTCAACCACACACATTCCTTGAACTAGACAATACCACAACCCACAAACGCAAATCTACCATCGAGTACTAAAAGAAATTGAACTTTCATTTCCACATTCTCACAGACACACGCTCACATCCTATCCTCACGGTGAGTCCTCACTGATTTTTTTAACTTGTGCTGCTCTGAAATGCATTTGTTACAGACTGAAGTACAAATTCTGCTTTTTTTATTGTAATATTTATTATTTTAATTTTACTCATTTAAAAATTTTTCAAATTTTATTTAAGATGTTGTTGCACATTGCTCTTGCTTGTTTAAATGTCTTTAAATATCTTCTGTTTTATGTTAGAGCAGAGGAATCTCAGTGACTTTACAAATTAAATCAATGTCTTTTTCTGGTAATCAAATGTTTTGTCACAACCTCAAAGCCAGAACTTATTTAAGCCTCATGTTTACTTCAGCTGAGCTTCAGTGGTCATTTTTACGCAGAACAATGGCTGTGCATCTTTTACAGTGTGGTCGCCTTAGCTAGAAATCACTCCACAGTCACTATCAATACAACAGATGGACACTGATCACTCTGTACATGTGCATATGCACAAGTAGGTGAACTTGTCCTTTAATCCTGCAGGACTCACAGACAGACGCCTGCTGCTCCCCAGGAAATGAGGTCACGTGTTCATTATGCAGATTTCCTGTATGTGTAGTGACCTCTGACCTCTGTGTGAAACCAGCCCTGCTCTGATTGGACCGTTTCCAAGCGACAGGTAAAGAGCCTGACTGACCTGGTTTTACACACACACACACACACACACACACACACACACACACACACACAGTACACAGCAGGTTATCTCCACATGGTTAGCGTGTTTTTACGCCACATGATGAAATATTGAAGAAACAGAGGAGGAGGAACATTGTGTGTGTGTGTGTGTGTGTGTGTGTGTTTGTGTGTGTGTGTGTGTGTGTGTGTCTGTGTGTGTTAAACTTTACTGTCTCTTTCATAACCGACGTGATGAAATCAGAGGCCAAGTGTCTGACTCAACTACGGCCTGCCACAAGAACACACACAGACTGAGCACAACACTCACAGCGCACACACACACAAACACACACACACTCATACCGGCTATCTTTGCTCTCACACACACACACACACACACACACACACACACACACACTGCCCTCCTTCTCGAGATAATCACCTGTCTAACACCTGTGCTGCTGTGACGCTGGCGTTTTGATCTCCACCTGAGTCAGGCTGCAGTCTGTGACTCCATGTGTGTGTCTGTGTGTGTGTTACAACTTAAGTCTCCTCCCTGCTCGTGGACCTGCTGTCTGGTCTGGGATCTGTTCCGGTGGTCTCTCCCTATCTCTCTCTCTCTCTCCCTCTTTGCGTTTTGCTTCAGGGCATCCTGATCCGTGGAGCCTCGGGGAGACACACTGAGTTTAAAATTTGGCTAACAGTGGGAGCTTTAAAAGACTGTTAAAGCCCCGAGGTGGTGAGACGGTAAAACACCCATGAGCGTATTCTTCGCCTGAGCCTCTTCACCCTGTGCTCTGTGCTAAGTGCACATTAAATTAGCTAACAGTTCAAGTTTGCTGTTGGTAATATTTGAGAACTAAACTAATGCTTCATGGGGTCCAGCTTGGTTCACCTGTAATCAACCCCTGCCTGTAAAAGGTTTGCACATGTTTCTCAGTTCTTACTGTGTGGACAGCAGCACGGACAGCATTGTTTTTTGACAGATTATGTTGCACTATGGCTTTATTGATTTATTTTATTTACTGAATTGCACTATATTGTTTTATTATGCCAATATTGGAAAGCACTTTGGTCTTCTTTGATGGGGTTCAAAAGTGCTTCATAAATAAACTTTGATTTGATTTTGATTAGTTTCTTTGGGAGCTTTGGTCAGTGGGACATGGTTGGATTTCATGTCTTTGTTATTTGAAAAGAAAAATATCAGAACAACAGAAAAGAGAATGAGAAAGACTTTAGTTAAGGCTCCAATTCCAGGTTAATTCACCCGGGCCTGTTTCTCTTTCAAGTTTGGTACCAAGAGTCGAGCTAACTCTGCAGAGACAGAACAAAAACAACTTCACACAAAAACAAAACCTTTTTAACGAATAAAAATTCTATTCAAAGGTTTATTTTGAGAATTTATGTTTCTGCACAGGCACATTCCTGTGGTTTGCTCAGACACACACTTGGCCAAAAGTAGTGTTTAAATTTGAATTTCATGGAAGTTCAAAAGATGAGAAAAAAATAATAATATGGAAATCCAAATCAATTATTGATTTACTTCAGGAAATTCCATGTAATTAGTTAATTCATTCACTCCTCAAATTAGCCCCGAGTCTTTATTGAGTGATTTATTTAGTTTTATTCACCCAGATTTTCACACAAAATATTAAGGCAGAAACCACCAACTTTCTTTAGCTTTCCAAAATTATTTTTACATGCATTATTATAAGTGTTCAGTACTAAGGTTTTTAGTACTGAATCATGGATAACTTACAGCTGACCTAATCACTGGACAGCGTTCTCTTTAGCATGTACTGGTTTGGAGATGTCCAGCATATAAAATGACTTTTCTCTTGTGGATGCAGCTTTTGCTGTGAACAGCTGAGCAACATCAGAAATTCTTTCATTGTCATTATACAACTGGGATTCCTCTCATCCAAGTTTGCCATGAACAGATCCCACGCTCTGCAGCCAGAGTTTTCCTCCTCAGTCAGCAGCAGAGAAATCCAGTCCTTCAAGTCTGAATCATTTTACACTTGATTTAGCTTCTCATGTGTGGAGTCCACTGCCAATAAATATGGCTGAATGTCAACTCTGATGGTACACAGGGTAAGTCGGCCATTACATTTACTTTTCAGGAAATCAGACTCACACGTAAACAAACCAACATATACGGATGAATATAGAGGGTGATATGATCAGATGTGACGTCTCTCCAGGTGGACATCCCCAGTTAGTAAAATGTCCATTATTTCTGTTTTGCACTGAAAACAAATGTTTCAAGTGATTCATGTAAAAGCATATAGTTCAATACTTTTGAACCTTTGTGTGTGCAAACGTGATGAATGTGCAAAATCATAAAAAAAAAAACCCCACATAAAAAATAATAAAATACCATCCATTTGAAACATACACTGACTGGAATCAGAAAATATACAACAGGAATAATGTGCATGTCTGGACCACATGCAGACTAAAGTTTCCTTCAGCCATGTGTCTCTGCATTGTTGTGTGCTATCCCATAATGCAACAGTCCAAAAGACCATGTCTTACTCAGCTCTGGTCACATGACCCTCTACACTAAATCAAATGAACCTTGAAGTGAAGAATTACTATCTACTTTAACTCTCTATTTACAATTTAATGATTTTTATTTAAGAACACTCTATTAACTTCAGTTAGGATTTTAAGAGGAGAAACAACATTATACAGTTACACCAAATATACCTCTTTATATATCTAAATATAAATAAATATATCTCTATTAAGCCAGTAGCACCTCTAGTACTTCTATGAAGTATAACAAGTGAAAGATGAAGTCAATCACTTTCTGGTTTAATAACAAATTTGTCAGCGTGTGAATAAGATTTTTTTATATTTTAAAGATCTTGTTTTTGTGACTGACATAACACAGAGTTGTGTGCAGTCTTCACTCACATGCTGATGAAAGGAACAGGGTTATTCAGCATTAATGCACAGCAGCATTCTGCTGGTAGGAGCTCTAATGCTGAATCGCTGATCTGACTCCAAATCCACACAGAATAATTCTGCTCAGGCACAAAAAAGATGAAAGCATGAAATCCGCCCATGAACTGTGATACATAATAAAACACCCTGCACGTGTTCCCATCACTCATGTTACACATGCTCATCTTTCTTATATCATTTATTGCACAATTGCATGCTGTTGATTTTTTTTTTTCTTTTCTTTAATCCCTCCCACACAGTTTGTTGCTTCTGGGGGAGCTTAAGTTTTATGCCTCCCACGTTATTTAAACACTAATTTTGCTGCAGCTTAAAGTGTGCTGTTTTGGTTCCAGCACAGAAAGGAACAATTTCGGGGACTGAAATGCAGTTTTGCCACAGTGATGCTCTGAAAACAGACACACACACACACACACACACACACACACACACACACACACTCTCACACTCTCTCACACACACACACACACACAGAGTCATGTCACACAGGAAGGAATAATAAAATAAAATGTGCCAGTACAGCATCTCACCTAGGTTCATTCATTTTCCCCAGTCAGCCTAAAATGATGTCAAAGCTGTTTACATGCAATTGGTTTGATTATCTAATCATTCTTTTAATTCTATTTCAACCACAACACAGCTGTTAACGTGTATTTCCCAACCATAGACTGTATAGAAATGGATGAAGCAAATCTGACATTTTGAATCCAGGAGTTTAGCATTTGAACATTGCCATGCTGGTTTTTTGTACCCAAAAGTGACCATATTTGGATATGAAGGGAGGGGTTAGGAGGAAGGCCTCACCCTTGAACCCAAGGACGCTGCCCAATGATGTGCATAAGACCCGACTTCAGTGCCCATCTCATTGGAGACCAGACCTGTCGATCACACCTCTAAATCTACTTAATGAGGAAATGATTTTCAGATGGATGATCAGATCACTGATAAGAACAATTAACTTTAGCTAATCACATCAGAATGAGTTGTGGGGAAAAATGTAATGACTGAGTTTTTTACGATGGAAAATGGTGATTTTTTTTTTTTTTTTTTTTTCAATTTGAGTTTTTTGAAGCCAGAATCTATTGGTCATCAGGAGCATTGCACTTTTTTACACTTCTGCTTTGGCCTAATTATTGAGCCTCACTTGCTTCGTCTGTCTGTATCTACAGTCAATGTCCCCAAAAGTAGATAACGTTACAGAAAATAAAATATTTTTTCCACTTCAACTTCCTGAATAATGCTAATTAACAGTTAGTACGCTAACAGGATTAATGATAACAGTCAACATGGTAAATATTATACCTGCTAAACTTTAGCATTCTGGTTATGAATAACAAACTCAGTCTTGAAGGTATGAGCTTCTAACAATATTGTTATTATTATGTTGTTGTTATCACTTCTAGTTATTGTGTCACTTTTTTTCTTTGTAGCACTTTTTTGAAGAATGAAACTTGATTGTGTCTCAGCCTCCCGCTTAGTTCAGCCTCCTCTGTAATCCCCCACCACACACACACTCAGAGGTCACCAGGGATGATGCAAAACTGAGATAAGAAGACACTTAAATACTGTATGTGTGTGTGTGAGAGAGAGCGTGTGACTGATAGGGGGGGTAGAGCTCTATAAACACACACACACACACACACACACACACACACACACACACACAGAGAGGCCAGCCTGGGATTGTCTCTGTGATGAAACCAGCAGTAATGTCTGCTGTTGGCATGACGACTCCATCCTCTGTGACATGACTGTGTGAGCATGTGTGTGTGTCTGGTTTTGTGTGTGTGAGTGTTTTAAGTGTAGGTCTGACCTTTGACCTTTTCTCTGTGTCTGTGGAAAAGAAGAGGAGCTTGCTATAAATCCCTGGAACTTAAACTGGTCCTGATGATATTATCAGAGGGAGTGTTTAGATGAGCTGTTGATGATCTCCCAGTTGTGGTTCAGTTTAGTGTTTGTGGGGTTTTAAATCTTTTCATCAAATCTAGATCCAATATCAAGTCTGTTTTATTGTCATTTTCTTGTCATGGAACACACATTGCTTCACTTTGCACAGCTGGATCAATAATTTTGCTAAATCTGATTTAAAAGTGTAATTTAATTACATCATCCACTGCAGGAAAAAAACACGGCAAGTGGCTGCGTCTCTGGTGTAGTGTGGATCCACACCAGCAAAATGAAGCAATGTAATTTTTTTGCAAAAAACAAACCACAAAGAAAATTTTCCACCTAGGTGGACAATAAACACTCTATTTTGCTTTTATTTTAGAGGGCTGGAAAGTGCAAAGGCAGCTCTCATTCAATTTTTTGACTGTCAGACTCATCAAGCACATAATCCTTGCTAACTTTCACATCTGTCACAGAGTAATTGTGGTGTTGGTGTTCTCTGGACTAAACCCTGTAGCCACCAATAACATAATACATGCCAATAATGTAATAATTTTGGCCAGTTTAAATGTAATAAAGCTAATAACTTGCCAATAATGTAATAATGTTTTTGAGCCAATAATAGGATAACATTTTATTTTATCAATGTAATAAGTAATTATTACTTTATTGGCTGGTTGTTACATTATTGGATAAAGATTTTTTTTAATGCTTGGCCAATAACATAACAGCCAGCCAATAACTTAATAACTTATTACGTTATTGGCAAGTTATTACATTATTGGCTGTACATTTAAATAAACTAAATTATTACTTTATTGGCTGTCATTATATAATCGGTTGCTACAAACTCTGTGTGTGCAACTCTTGTCACACAATGTAAAACTCACATTAGCACAAAAGTTACAGAAGTATCAATAAAAATGTCTCATTCAACAGCAGTTCGATGCTTTGAGATTTTTATTTCATTTGTTTATGTTACAGTCATGTCAGTCTTGGATGGTGGCACTTTGCAGGACTGTGAAAATGACTGAACAAGTCTGTTTTTAGTCGTGATCACGAGGGACAATGTAGTCGGCTATGTTGGGGAGTCCGTGCACGACACAGCAGCTCAGAGTGCTGCGGGAGATATTCATGTTACAGATCTCAGACCACACGCTTGTTGTAGCGTCGTAGGACTCCACTTTGTAGATGGTGGTAAAGCCGTTGTAGCCTCCGACAACAAAGAGCCGTTTCTCAAGTACTTCAATGCCAAAGTTGCTGCGGGGAGTCAACATGGAGGCCACATCTTCCCAGGTATTGGTCTGTGGGTTGTAGGCCTCCGTGCTGCTCAGATGACTGGTATCATCAAAGCCACCAACCTGTTGGAGGGCAAGAAAACTAAAGGGTCAGATGTTTTCAGTGTGGATGGATCCAGTTTCTCAGCATCTCTCTGAGAAAGAAAGACCAGTCAGTAAAACAAACTAGAAAGCAGCGGGATATGTTAAAGCGCAGTGGTTCAGTCCAACCAACTTAATATGCTCACACCTTTCACACATTATACCTGAGTGTCACCAGTGTGGGCGGTTCATGGGAGGGATCATTGTCCACTGGTTGATCTGTGGGCTGTAATATTCTCCCGTCGGCAGGCACTGGTTCCTGTTAAAACCACCACAAATGTAAATCTGAAGACGAAAGGAGAAGCATTAAAGTCGACCTGAAATAAAAAGTGTCTTTTTTAATCCTTTTAGATCACATTGCTGGTCTTATTGTTCACTTACAGAGTGATGTTGGCCACAAAAAAATATTTGTTTTCAATTGATTATCAAAGTTCAATTACATTTATTTCCTGGTTTAAAAAATTTTGCCTGACTTTTTTGTCATATTCCCCAGAGCAATTTCAACCAATAGTATCATTACATACATCTGTCAATCAATGGGCTGCTCAGTTCAGCTTGTCACCAGAAAACACTGACAGAGTAGCAGCAGTAGTAATCAGTATTGTTAGTTCTGTAATAAACTATAAAATGTCAGTTTAGATGCAAATGGTTCAATTAGAAACAACTTGTTACTGTGTTACAGTTTTTATAGAATATAATTGATCATCACTTCAGTTTAGCTGCCGGGAGACAACAAACAAATGTCTGATGGAGGTTGGATGGTGTTCAGCACGTTTGTTTTTAGTGTCTATGACCCACAGTTGCTGAGTTGTGTTTTGCAATAAAAGAGAAAGTGCAGCATGTGTACTGGCTTCTGTTTGAAATGATACCACAGTAATTAGTACTAATGTGATCTGGTGTCATTAGTTCACTAGCTACATTTTAAAAATCATCTTCTTTTTGAAGCCTAATATCTACTGAATGATCAAATGATTTTTGCATGGACCACCAGATCACTGATAAGAAGTGTTGACCCTAGTTAATGACATCAGAAGGACTTGTGAAAAAATGTAGTAACTGAGTATTTCATGACTGAAAATGAAGATTTTTGAATTTAAGTCAATTGGAGCCAGCATCTAGTGGTTGTCATTGATATTGCACATTTTTGCAATTTTGTCCTCTTTGACTCTGATGGATTCGCTGCTGCTTTTCCCCTCACCCACTTTGTTGTGTCGTGTTGTGCAGCTGGCGTCGCTCCTCTGCTCGTGCATGGAATCCATCAAACTCCACTGGTTGCTTTCAGGACGATAGCACTCGGCAGTGTTGAGTCGTATTTCTCCATTAAAGCCTCCCATGGCATAGATGCACCCATTCAGCACAGTCATGCTCACATAGCAGCGTAGATAGTACATGGGTGCCACCTCTTGCCAAATGTGCATCCCTGGGTCAAACCTGTGAACGCTGTTGTGATACTGCAGCCGGTCAAAGCCACCAACACAGTAGACGTATCCACTGAGAAAGACAGCGCTATGATAACCACGAGGAGGCTCTTGATTGTCTGTCACATTGGTCCAGCTGTCAGCCCGGATATCATACAACTCAATTCCATTAGGTGGTTCGCTGCCACTCCAGCCTCCAATGGCCAACAGGATGGCCCTGGGCAAGTGAGGACGATAAACCCTGGCCTGGCACACCATGTTATTCTGCACCAGCTCATTGGACAGCACATTGGTGCTGAGGTACTCCATACTCAGCAGAAACACTCGGCCTACATAAAGAAAACAGGACAGAAGCTGTGAATAGAACTCAATGGACTGTAGCAGTTAATGTCAAGTATGCATTTTATAAATAGTTAAAGTTCAGTTTCTCAGATTTGAGTTCATCTTGAAATAAATTGTGTAACAAGTGTAACAATAGACTTTATATGAATGGAAGAAGGAAAGTCTCTAAAGTGAAGCCAACGCATAGATGCAACAAGATGCAACACCAATCTCAGCCACTAAAGGTTGCCTCCAAAAAAACTGTGACTTAATTGACTTAAATCCAAAAATCTTAATTTTCAATCATGAAATACTCAGTCATTAATTTTTTTCCATAAGTCATTCTAATGTCTTTAGCTAAGGCACGTTTTAGATGTGTCCCTCTTCCAACACACCTGATTCAAATGACCAGGCTCGTTAGCAGGTTTCTGCAGAGCTTGATGACGAGCTGATCATTTGAATCAGGTGTGTTGGAAGAGGGACACATCTAAAACAGGCAGGATAGGGGGCCCTGAGGACTGGAATTGAGAAACCCTGAGCTAAGGTCAGCCCTTCTTATCAGTGATCTAATGATCCACATGAAAAAACATCATTGAGTAGATAATGATGTGACCATACTAAACAACCATAAGATAGTAACATGGGACCTGTGGTTTCCTTTTCTCTCTTTGTACATGGTTGTCAGTGTGTTTGAGGAATAAGGTGTAGTGGTTGGAGTTACAGAGAAGATAGATAAACCCAAAAAGTGAAAAGTAAGACCTCCTGGTGTTAAAGCATTAACATAAGCAGGGTTTGTCTCAGATGTGGTCTTACAGGTTTGATTATACTGTAGTCAGGACAACACCATCAACTAAGTACTGAAGGTGTGAGCTTAAAGCAAAGGTTATTGTACCTTAGGTAAGAGAATTTCAATATGTTGTCGTTGTTCTTCGGGTGCATGGTGGACCCACTGGATCCACCAAGCCTCAAATACACAACTCTCCTGTGTCGCATTCAAGTCATCTCTATCAAGGATGTCTGCAAGCTCCTGCACAGAGAGCTGCATAAACTCTTCACAGTGAAGCACGTCCTCAAAGTGATGCAGGATGTAGCTGTACTCCTTATGCTGCAGTTCTGGGGTGAAGTAGATGTTCGCAAACTGCCAGATACCGATGCAATTGTTTGGGCAGAGTTGCTTCTTGAGGAAGTCACAGCAGCTTTTTACAACCCCCATTATGTTAAACTGATCGGCTGCCACCAGAAGCTCCTCTACATTGTCCATTGTCACAGAAACAAACCCGGTGTACGCAAAGTTAATAATGAGCGCCATCATTTCAGCAGACAGCCCGGGAATGTTGAAGACTTTCTGCTCGGGAGATGACCAGCATGTGAAGAGACTTTTGGTGGACAAGAAAGAAGAAAGAGATGGTTTTAATGATGCAATGTTAGCTCCAATCTTTACGTTCTTAGCCCTTTTCAAAACAGATGTCAAAAAGATTAGACAAGGAGATAAAAAAAAATGACTAGAAAGCACTCAGAGAGCATAAACCTCCACCATGAGATAATCCAGTTGTATTGAGGCCACAGACTGAACACTGTTGCACTCTTGTTGTGAAATAGCAACACTATCTTGTTAAAACATTCGCCCATTATAACAGACATGGATTTCTCAGAATCTCATCCACAGATTTTGCCCAAAATTTAATTGTAATAACCTAATAATCTCTCTCTCTCATAAAAAACAAATTAATTGACAGCTGTTCAGTAGTTTTTCTGTAATCTTTCTAACAAACACACAGACAGAGAAACAAATGCTGGCAAAAACATAACCTCCTTGGTGGAGGTAATAAGTCGTGTACATGCAACTTTAACCCACAGCACAGCTACTATACCCGGCACACTGTAACTCCTGAAGAACAAATACTAAAATACTCATGTATACACATTAAGGGTCTGACTGAGTCTCTCAAGTTGTCACAGAAATTATAAAATCAATTGAACATGTGACATCTGAAATTCTGTTGATGTATCTTAACTCATAATGACAGCATGGTAATACAAACATTTGTAGCATGCTGTGTTTTGTTCATATTGTACAACTGTTTATGCATTAAAAAGGAAAATCAAAAGAGGATCTGAAACCTTAACACTGTCATTGCCACTTAAGCCTGTAGTG
>OOFC01044850.1:3832-27842 GCA_900323345.1 Pseudochromis fuscus | reverse complement strand
CAGCCAATGGCACAAGAGAGAGGCAGAAAGAGCGCTGGAGACAAAGAGTGGAAATAGCACAAGAGCATTACAGACAGAACGATGGGATGGAGAAAGTGGGGGAAAACACACGCACGCCCACTCATTCACACACACGCACACACACACATATGCAAACATGTGCACGCACACCCGGGGCGTGCACGCAGTCAGACTTGCTGAGTGCTCCAGATTTAGCCTCATGACTTCATCGAGGAGCTAACCCCTCCTCTCCTGTCGTCCCGCCCCGTTTAGGGGACGGGGGGACTCATTCATATTGAATCAAGCTGAAGGAGACAGAGAGAGAGCGCTCAGGACAAGACTGGGAATCTTCTCCAGGTAGATGGATAAAGGAAGAGACAGGAGATGGAAAGGGAGATGATGGAGGGAGCAAAGGGAGACGTGTCCTCTGTGCAGGCTTTCACAAACATCACCTTTACTGTTGCCCTCCTGTCCAAGTCATGTGACCTCTGTCCCTTTTCTTCTTCCCAGCACATCAAGCCAATCCCAATATGGAGGAATATCTGGACACTGCTTGAGCAAAGCATGTGGACTATACCAAAAACATGGATGTGTTAAATAATATGCTGCTGTAACAGTCTCCTCTCCGTTTATCCAAGAACTTCTTGAATCTGGCTTTTGGGATTTGCACAGCAGCAGTCCAAGACAGCGGCACAAAAATAAATAGTAAGAAACACAAAAAATATAGCAACACCAAAAATATCCGTGACTCAACTATCAACGCAAGCACCCACTCGTACAACAACCAGTTACATATTAAATAATACTGAGGGAAATAATAATCGTAGTAGTAAAATAAAATACAGTGCTGTACAAAGAGATGTGTGGCGAGAAATAACGCTGCACCCACCTGCACATCAGAGAGTAGACAGATTAAAACAATAATATAATGAACATAATTCCCATCAGGCCAGTTAATATCTACTCCATTTTTTACCTTGGATCAATTATTCCTGATGATCACTCAAGCTCAGCTGTGATCTTTCTTTACACTACAAATTCAATCAATCACTGTATTCTCATTAAATCACTATTCTGTGTTTCCAGGCAGTACAATGTAAGCACACTATTCTTTAAATTGTAACTGTACAATGAAGTAATGAGATTTATCTAACCTGTGGACCAGCTATTAAAAACAACAACTGCAGAAGCACAAGTGCATTCAGGGCAACAGGGGTGTCCACATACTTTTGAGCAGTGAGCGGTAGTTTATTGGCTTCTCTGGTTGAACAGACTTTGATTACAGTGCACTCTAGTGGAAAGACCAAGCAAATCCAATTCTGGTAAACAAACTACTGTCTCAGATATACAACCTACTGCACTGTCAGGTGTGTGGACACTGTAAAACTATTCAATTCAATGTGGTTCTAGAGCGTCAGATATGTTTCAGCCATACACACCCCCAGCCAGAGTGTTAATAGCAGGCTTTAAAACAAAATGTATAAGCCCCTCCATAGAAAATGTCAACAGCGTGTCCTAGTTTGAATCCCTCATAGTCAAAAAACAAGACTTCAGAATACACAAAGTAGCCAGCACAGTTTCAAGTCACAAACACTTCACTACAACAAAGCAGTGGTATGAATGACAGACAAAATCTAAGCGGATTCACGCCATCCCCCTAAATCCTAACTTGCAGCTTTTGGTCCCCTGCAGAGAGATAAAGAGTCTCTTGTATAAATAAAAACTATTTATAAAAACACTTGTGCAACGTGCAATAGAGTTACACTGATAACAAATAAACATGCAAATATACTACGCTCTCGAGTGTGTTACCATATTTTCTGGACTATTGAGCGCTCCTGTCTATAAGCCGCTATTGAATTTATTCTAACAGTTTCATGTGGTGTGATGTGACGAGGCTAAATGTATCAGTGGCACGGAGCTTGCTAGCTTGTAAAGAGCTAACGAGCTTCGTGCCGCCGATACATGAGCCACACCGGTGTTTAAGCTGCAGGGTTCAAAGTCGGAAAAAAGTAGCGGCTTATAGTCTGGAAAATACGGTAATTTTTAAATCATTGTTAAATCATTTAAAACTGTTTTAGTTATTTAATCCTCTAAAAACTTGTATCTGATGGAGTGCAGTTATACGTGTTTATGACGTATGGTGGCATACAAGTGTATATTTTTTTGTTACAAGTTTGGACAGGAACATGTTTCTGCTCCCGTTTATAATTTTGATGGTAGTACATCGAAAGCCATGAGTCTAAAATCAAGCATCGGAGTGCACACTGCGGACTGCAGGTTTTAGAAAGCTGGTGGGAGGAGAGGATGAAGCGAGTTGAATCTGTAATGTTATAAGAGAGAGAATAGAGGATAAGGGGGAGAGCTATCCTGGGCCAACCCTCCCCTCGTCTTTCCACTACACGCTTTATCCATTACCGCTGAGAGAGACAGCCACTGAAAGTTTCTCAATCCTCTGAGACGGGAGAGGGTGGAGGGACTTTTTTTCCCCCCTCTCCCTCTCTTTATCTCAGTCACACACATACGGCTAATGTTGTAGTGCTGCCGTTGAGGGACGTTAAAAAAAAAAAAGAGAGAGAAAAAGACAGGATGAAGAGAAGGAGGAAGAGGGATGCGGAGTGAGAGAGAGACTACTGCAGCACTTAAAAGATGAAGAGAAAGACAGAGACAAGAAGAGAGAGACGCCAAGGTAGTGAAGTGAGACCGAGCCTTTTACACAGATGCTATTTTAAAACTCCATTTTCACCCGATCTCTTAACAGCCGATTACACATGTCAGGACCAGACTCCCTCTCGGACTGCAAACCTCCACCGCTCTGCTCATTTGTACAATCGTGTGTGTGACACATCTCCAAAGTAAAATCTCCCAAAGTCTGCCAGCAGTTAATCATTCAGCAGAGATGTTCATAAGACTTCTATAAGGATGTTGTGTATATGTTCAGCGTGGGGTCGTCGACACGGAAATATGCACACACCTCATACATATTAAGAACATGAATGTATTACAGTGGCACTAATGTTTCCAGGAGTGTGTAGGGTTTGTCTTTGAAGTAGTTGCTCTGTGGGTTAATGGAAACCCTGAGGGGCCCATATCAATGAGGGCTTAGCTTGCCCCCCCTCCCATTAGCAGCTATGCTAGCCTCAGCATACTGTCAGCTCAATAGTGAAAGGTTAAGACTATGGGACACTGCCAAATGACTGAAGGGCCCACAGGTTGACAGCGTGGAACTGAAACATTGAGCAGTAAGAATAATCACGGCGTCTGAATGCAGTTTGTGCAAATATGGACTGAATATTAATGAGGGCTGATTTCATTCTCTGATGATTAGTGAAAACTCCTGAATCAGCTGTTAATGGTGAGACTGGTGCTAATGTACAAGCTGTGTGTGTGTGTGTGTGTGCACCTTTACAAAATGTATCTGTTTGTGAGTATTGTATGTATCTTAAGCTCCTCCTACCTGTCGTGGTCTCGTCCAACGCCCCAGACACGGATGCTGCTGATTGGCTGAGAGTGGAGCAAGCTCCGATCGTCTGGGTCAACAAGGGTTAACATGCGGTCCTGAAGCACTAACAGCATCCCTTTACCCTGTCAGGAAACACACAAGGAGAATACTGTTCATCAGCTGGACACAGGTTTCTGGACTTTTCTCTAATGTGTGTGTTTTACATGACAAAGATGATTGTTTCAACTATTCAGGCCTCTAAACACAGGCTCCAGTGGGAAATAGGAAAAGTTACCATCCACTGACACACACTGATGTTTACACTATTGTCTGTCTCTATTGTGTCTGTCTCTGCTGACATACTGACCTCTCCCCAGACACCGGCCGAGTCTCGTATGTCCCTCCTGCAGTAGGACAGCTGTCTGATGCAGTGGTGGACGGCCACACTGCTCCTCCCCTCACACAGGTCCTGCTCTGCCATCTCCACCCAGCCCAGGGATCGCACTGGAAAAGACTGAGAGAGAAACACCGACTTTATAATGTCCTTTCACCCCAGTCCTTTCTCTATATTTAAGGGATTTTCATTTTTTTTATTCATTTACTGGCATTTCTTTTAGCCTGTTGGAAAGCTGATGATGTGATTTTCTGTTATACTAAAATCTTCATAGGTTAAACTCTTTATGAAAAGTCAGAGAAGGTCTTAGGTTGCTCTTGCAGGTTTCTCTGTATGGCAGGTGTCCAATAAGAGTTTGCCAACTAGGTGAGACTTTAACTTCCTGTCTTGTATCTCTATCTTTGGGAGAGAGATGACTCTTTGAGTATTTCAGATATGCAGAGCGCAGAGTACATTTAACAGGTCAAATATTCTGTCCCACACTGCATGTGGTGCAGCTCTGACCCAGGTCCATCATAAATGTACATGAAGCACCAACAAGGTGATTCTGAGTCTTCATCTCACAACCATCACCAGGGGAGACTCCCATTCATACTTACAATAGCCAACAGAAAGAGAAGAGAAAGAGAAAGAGTTGAAGGACTTGAATCACCCAGTATTTGTTGTCGTCATTTTGTTGCAACAGATTCAGCTACATTATCTAAACCATAGTGCTTAAGGGTAAAACTGGAATCATTTGCAATAATCAGTGGCTGCAATAGAAAAATGTGTGTGTGCACAACTACAGCAAGTAGTCCAGGATGTCATTTCAGTAGATACTTGAAAATGTGTTTTCATCAGTGGTGGACAGTAACGGAGTACATTTACTTGAGTACTGTACTTAAGTACATTTTTTCCGTATTTGTACTTTATTTGACTATTTGTTTTTTGGAAACTTTTACTTTCACTCCGCTACATTTCAATGGCAAATATTGTACTTTGGACTCCACTACATTCCTAGGAAGTGTGTCGTTACTTACTTTATATACAGTCCGGCAGTTTGTCCAGGTAGAGTTACCATCGCGCATGCGCAAATCGGCAGGTAGTGACCGGCGGCGGAACCAAACAATAAAGAGGGAAGATACGAAACAGCACGTTTTTGTCGTTTAACGTTTTTTTAAATGCTAAACAGCATGTTAACCCTTTCGTTGGGAAATTTGAAAACAAAAAAGCAAGACCGAACAGTCAACCAACAAAGTATTATACACACTCTGCAGGAAGGAGTTTTCTTTTCATCGAAGCACTTTCAGATTAAAATACCACATTAACAGGAAGCAGACGTTAGTCGGGGATTGACTCGGGCACTGAGAACAATACAGCAATGTACTGATATCAGAAAATGTCCTTTTACTTTGCACTTTTGAATATTTAAGTATTTTTAAATGCATGTACTTTTCAATACTTGAGTATTTTTAAAAGTAAGTACTTTAGTACTTTAACTTGAGTAACATTTTGACCAATAACGTTTATTTGTAGTTGAGTAAGATTTGACCATGAGTATCAGTACTTTGACTCAAGTGCTGAGGTTGAGTACTTTGTCCACCACTGTAGACAAACAACTGGGGCTTTTTGTGTGGAGTTTGTATGTCCTCCCTGTGCCTGTGTGAGTTTTCTCTGGGAGCTCGAGCTTCCTCAGGCCAAAGCTTGTTAATAGGTTATTCAAAATTGGCTGTAGGTGTGAGTGTGCCTGGTTGTTCTGTCTGTGTGTTGGTCATATGATAGATGAGGTGATCCGTCCGGTGTGTACTCACCACTCGCCCTGTACTAGCTGGGATCCCAATGGATGAGTAGATATAGGAAAAAGATGAACTTTTACTGGTATCAGAGCCTTTGTAAATTGTGCCATTGCCTCTTATTTTGGTGCTTTATCTTCACACAAAGACTTCATAAGCTTAAATTAAAGGAGTATTACCAGAATGTTAAAAGGACCTTAGTTCAGTGGCGTTCAGAAAGGCAGAAATAGGTCATGTGTTGTGAAGGTGCAGCATTACCTGCCACCACACAGGATACTTTGACTATTCAAAACAGGAAAAAGTAGGTTTCTGCAGTTCAGGCAGTGAGTCAGACACCAAACAGACAGGACTTCCCTTCCCGATGTGTGTGATAGTGTCACAAACCTCACACATCCGTTCATCTCTAAAACACATTTTTACACCCACCAAGGAGGTTATGTTTTCACCTGTTTGTCCATCGGTCTGTCAGCAACATTACAAACAAACATCTGAATAGATCATTTTTTTGTTTTGTTTAGAGAGATAGGAAATCACACAATAAACAAATAATTATATTTTGGGAAAGATCAGATAATGGTAAAAAAAAATAATCTTATCTGTTATAATGGGCAAATATTTGAATAAGACAAAGTTGCTATTTCACCACAAGAGGGAAAAAATGTTCAGTGCTCAGTACAAGTGGATTCTGCCTTGGTGGGGATTTCTTCTTCTTCGGAGCACTTTGCAAAAGTTAAAATACCATATTAACAATAATTGTTGTGTGTTTTTCCCTTCTTCTTTTTTTTTTAACCAGTATGTTTGTGCTGTCCTGAAATGCTTGCTCATATTTGATGATGTAAAGACTGTCACACTAAATCTCCACTTGTTATTTCTACAGAACACAGAATCAAAACCTGCAGTTTATCAAATGTTTCTTATCTCTTGTGATTATTTAATCATAAAAAGATCATCTTAATAATTTCAATGCAAGATAAATTAGACTCTCTTAATGTTGCATAGTAAAACATTTTTATTACTTTGTTATTTAAGTTATTTCAATCATGCGACTAGATCTAAAAACAAAACATTTGCCCTTATAGAAGCACATGGTTCATATGCACTGCAATAAAACTCTCATAAAATATCTGGCATCTCAAAGTTACTACAAACAAATAGAGTGCATGTCACAAAAAAAAGAAAAACTTTAAAAGTACACAGCAACATTAAACTCTGAAATGTGATAGTGATAAAGTACATTAAATCATTCACCTGTCTCTCTAACCAAATGTTGATTTTACATGACTTCCTTCAGTCATTTTATTGCCCACTTCGCCATTTTGACCTTCCTTGGGAGCCCAAAGTGAGCTCTGTTTGGTTCAGCTGTACAATGTTTCACGTCTGTTGCGACCTGTGTCTGTGTTTTGTAGGAACATCAGGAAAACAATATG
The DNA here is from genome assembly GCA_900323345.1 of Pseudochromis fuscus. Classification (NCBI taxonomy): domain Eukaryota; kingdom Metazoa; phylum Chordata; class Actinopteri; family Pseudochromidae; genus Pseudochromis; species Pseudochromis fuscus. The sequence continues at coordinate 20,807 of OOFC01044850.1, read as the reverse complement.
AAAACCAGTTACAACAGTGTCTGTATTTACTTTAAGAGTCTCATACTAAACATGCATACACTGATCAGTAGAATAATTCACATCAAATCCAAATGGTATGAGCACAAATAAATATATAAAATAACAGTTTCTCTCAGAGATACAAAGTCACCTCGCTGAGCTCTGACAATAAACCACATTCCTGACTATCTTTTAACATATTTGGTCTTTTGCCTTTTGAAATTTGATTTTCACCCCCCCCCCGCTCACTTTAGACCAAATTGCAGTGTGTAAACAATATCATCTAACCACTGTAAAAAGCTTCAAAACTATTCAGAAGTTTAAAAAATATCTACACATATTTATGATCCTAAATATCTACACAAACCAAAAACACCTGGTTTTGTTTTTTTACCTTTTTGAAGTAAACAATTTGATCCAGTTAAACGTGTGTAATTGTTGTTTCTATGCAAATTCCCCGAAAAAGTACAAATAAGCAGGATACATGTACAAAAAAAAGAAACAAAGGAAGTCACAATCCTTCCTGATCCCTCCTCAGTCTTGTCCCTTTGTCTCACACGTAGTCCCTTCTGTTGTAGGAGCTTTGAGCGACTGACCTCGGAGCTGCAGAGTATGCTACATGGCTCTGGGGGTGTATGCTGTACCTCATTGGTTTTTCTTCCTTTGGAGGGCAACTGCAGCAGAGGATGGACCCGCCAGTAACCAGCAGGGCTGAGGCAGCCCATCCCAGATACAGCGCTGCACCAATCTCCATCTTCTGTCCAGCGGGGACGATTGGACTGTAGAACTCGACTACGATGGTGTTTGCAGACCAGGAAACAGGTATCAGTTCGGTCAGAGCTGCTGTGATAAACGCCGCTCCAGAGGAAATCATCACCCTGGCTTTAACCACGTCGTCCTCGATGCAGTTGGTGCACTTTGCTCCCACCATGGCAATGAGGAGAGCAACCAACCCCACAATAATAGAGACAACGGTGAGTGCCCTGGCAGCCTGCAGGTCCTGAGGTAAAGCCAGCATGGAGTCGTAGACCTTACACTGCATCTGTCCTGTGCTCTGGAACACACAGCTCATCCACAGACCCTCCCAGTACACCTGAGCAGTGACGATGTTGGCGCCAATGAAGGCGGAGACCCTCCACATTGGCAGAGCGCAGCTGACAACACTCAGCACCCAGCCCAGGACTGACAGAGTGATGCCGGCCAGCTCAAGGCCAAAAGACGCCATCGTACACTGAGATATTCCCTTAGATGTTCTTCGTTTTCTTTTAGTGGAAGTCTAGATTGAAGTTTTCTTCTTCCTTTCAATTTTCTTTGCTCCCACTTTTACTTGTTGACGAATATCTGGAGTCCTTCTTTATTATTGTTCCTTATTTGTCTTTTTCTTTGTCGCCCTTTCTCCTCACCAGGTATACCTTCGGCTGAAGCTGAAGAGGCTGCACCTGCTACTGAATCTGGATACTGCAGTTTACCACTTCCTCCTCAAAGTTTCAGCAGCGTGTACGTGCCTTTTCAAATGTCCCTGGTCCCTGGGATCTGCTGCTCTTAAGGAGTTACTGACCCTTATCTGTGTTGTTTTATTACGAAGCGGTCAGGCCCACGTAAGAGATGACATCACTCGCCAAACCAAGCCAATCAGGTGAGTGCTGGGCATTGGCCTCATTTACCACCTGGGTGTGTTCGTGCTCATCTGTGTGACTTTTTCAAACAAACAGTGTTTTTATGGTTTAACCTTTTGCCCATGGTAGCTCGAGGTGTGCCTGCTTTATTGCTGTCAGGAGGTAATGAGTGGCCAACACAGACCTTGTTATGTGGTTGATAGGTGACCACATGAGGCTGTAACAGATATATACAAACAAAGCTTAATGTAAGTGTGGGTGTGTGAGTGTGTGCTTGTATCCAGTGTGTGTTTGCATCAAGTGGGGAGTGTGTGTGACCGAGACAGAGTAAGACAAAAGAAATGCTGAAGGTGTTTTCTGTTGTATTTTATATTAACTGCATTTCAAGTTTTGTTGAAATGTCTCATCTTTTTATAGCCTCGCCAAAACACAATGTTATAGTTTTTATAGCAGAAACATGTTCCACCTCCACTGGGTCAAACAGTCACACAGTAAAATCCGAGTTAATGACAAACTAGAAATGCTACGAATATATTTTATAGATGTGTAACTACGACTTCTGTGCACCGACTGAATTGGATCTGACTGAATGGGTTTGTTTTCATTAAAAAAATACAATGTACAGAAGCAACAACAGTGTGATAAACACATAAAAACTGTAACGTGAGTTGCATGAAAAAACAAAATAGCTCTTTTAGGACACCCTCCTTTTGGCTCATACCTCCAAACACGTGAAAGCTTTAAAACAGAGTCGCTCATAAAGCAGGTGGACACGGTGGTCTACTTCAAAGAAGACCAATTTCCAGCTTGATATTCATGATCTTGGCCTCCTCTAGAGTAGTTTAGCATAGATCGCAGTTTAAAAAGTTGGTATTTATCTTATAAAGGCCATTTATGCAGTCGCTCATTTCGTCCTCTGTCGGAAACGGGCTGTTTTGACCCCCCCCAAGAGCCCCCTTTCATCTGATTGGCTAAAGTTTTTTGAAAAACCGACAGCCCTATGACTCAGTAGTTTAATCATTAATCATTTTTGAAATGTTTTTTATGTATGATCCTATAAATTGGTGTACATGTGGGAAATGATCGAAAATGCCATTTGAGGTGGAAAATGTTAACGACTGTACAGTATCTCCGTACAGCGCTGGTTATTTTATGCTGAAACACATCAATCTAACAATATTCAAGAGAAGAGAACTGGCGTTCAGTTACTCAGATTACCTCAATCTGACAGTCCGAGCAGCTATGGAGAACGGCCGTACAATGAATTTTACTGTGATGAAGAAACTAGTCACCTAGTTTAATGGTGTGAGTCATCATCAGTCTCGTGCAAGCTCACACTTCACAAGAGTAAGGTCAAAGTTCTGTTCAGAGAAGCTAAAATTACCTAGTTCACATTCATGTCTTCCTTTATTTTTAGAGAGAGACCTTCGGTTTTAAGTGTCGTTACTCTAGTCCGGCTCATAGTTGGCGTCTAGAGACTCCTAGCTAGACACTTTACATCTTATTACAATATCATGCGGCTAGGTGCTGACAACATTATGTCTCACACGCTCACAAAAAGTGACAGAGAGAAACTCCACTGGAATCTATGTCTCACCTACAGAACCTCTATGGGAAGGTCGATAACCAGTGGAAGTGCAAAAGCAGATAAAGTAAAAACAAATTTGGGAAATAATTTGAGTTAACGAAACCTTTGATGGTTACACTTGAATGACATTCACATTCTTGTTTTCTAGTTGCAAACAGATATGTTAGCGTGCACTGAATGCAGGCTCTTTTAGCACGTCCACCACAATTGTCATCAGTGTGTTTTATTGGCTTTTTAATAACACTTAAAGGCACAAGAGGACATTCAGACTATGGACTCAGTGGTTGTTAAAATACTTTTGGAAACATTTAAATCCTGTCTAATATAATCTTAACACTCCTCTCAGGTTTTGTAGACTCCTGGTTTCGTGTTTAGACAAGAGCTGAGTGAGTGAGTCTGTATTTCCTCCCAGGTGTCTGTAGCACTTTGGTCGCAGTGATTTCTGCAGTGCCTGCTGCCACTGTTATGATCTGACAGTTTTATCTTGCATACATGTACACATATGATAACACTTTAATATTAGTCCAACACGGCCACTAGAGAATGGTGAACCCAGCAACCATGATAAGATAAAGTCTATCAAAAGCAATTTTTTCTAGATATAATAAAGAAAAACAATCAAAACTCTGACCTTAAATACTATCAACTTCTTTGTTGGTATGTTTACACAAGAAAGATTTGATAGTGCTCTGATTAAATATACTATTCCTCCTTGTGTGCTAATGAATAATGTACATAAAAATGTAATATTTTTGATGTTACTAACAATGTACTAAGTATGCTCATAATATATCACTAGTGCAAATAAAATATGCTGAATATACTGTCAGTCAGTCATCATGCTTTCTCCACACTTGGGTCGCAGGGGTCTGCTGGAGCCTATCCCAGCTGTCATCGGGCAGGAGGCGGGGTACACCCTGGACAGGTTGCCAGGCTATTGCAGGGCTAACACAAAGACAAACAACCATTCATTCTCCCAGCCACACCTACGGTCAATTTAGTTCGATCAGTTCGCCTAACAAGCATGTCTTTGGACTGTGGGAGGAAGCTGGAGTACCAGGAGAAAACCCACACATGCACAGGGAGGACATGCAAACTCACACCAAGCCAAGATTCAAACCCCGAACCTTCTTGCTGTGAGGCACAAGTGCTAACCACTGCACCACTGTGCCGCCCCTGAATTTACTGATTATTGATCATTATTTTGATGAACTAATGTACTTTTTTTACTGTGTATTTTTTGAAAATGCTTTGTTTCAACTCTGCAACCTATCATTTTGAATTCAGTCAAAAGGTGTAAATAATGTATTGTGATACGTAACAACACCAATACATAAATTAATTAAAAATAAAATCACCAATATAAATACCCATGCCACCATAAGATTCGTATACATTGTTAACACCATTGACGTGCTAGGGAGAACCAGAAATCGGACTCAAAGACGGTGCTTGTATATGAACATTGGTCATCTGGCTCATGAGACAAAAACTTTTTTACTTTATGGATCTCCAGTTGATGTTTTTATAGCTATTGTTTGGCCAACTGCACAAATGTCCTATTGTTTCCCTATCTGGCCCCGTCCACTGGTATCAGCCCACAGGGATCACATCACAGAAATTACAGGAAAGAGTTTCTGTTTCTCATTAAACCCAAAAGATGACAACAGCAATGGCTTTAACTAGACAACACATTAAAAAAAACCCTGAAGAAGATGCATTAATGCTGCTTTGGTTGTCGATTTGAACTACTGAAAAAGAAAGAAGGAAAGAAAACTGTGTAAATGGGTCATATATTGATCTCTTGTGAAATAATCCCAGACAGCTTTAATTAGCTGCTGGACATTAAGGTAATTTCTATGTTATCCAAAGACTGACTCCACAGATTGATTTCAACAGAAGTGGATTTGCTCATTTGGGTGAGTTTCACCGCTTGGTTTAATCTCTTACAAGAATAGATCATGAAGTTTCAGTTTGCAGGATTATCCACTTCCCTGTTGTCTAATGAATGTGAACTCTTCACCTAGCTGTAGAGACACAAACAATCTAGTATCATGTCTTAACGGCTGTGTGGGAAGGTATTTCAGAGGGCACGGGGTATGAATAACAGCCTTATCTATTTGGTTACGTGCCAAAGGAAATTCAGATACGTGCCTGGTTCTGCAACTCATGCCAACACAGTGATCATAGTAACCTAAATACAGGAGGAAACACATAAAAATATCCTCCCAGAGCGGTTGTAAGAATCCTGATGGAAGCATTTCAGCACTGAAGCTGTAAACACATCAAGAGCTTTTCACTGTATGTTTACTTTCATTCAACAATATTAGTGGGATACAAAAGTGTATGGTGCTTAATGACAGTATCACAAAGATAAAATTTGTTGTTCTTAAATACTATGTTGAATGTATAAAATAAAGCCATAAGTTAGACTCTGATTGGAATGAAATCACAAAAAGGACATTTTTTTTTCCTACTTTATCCAACATATTATTAATTTAAATACAAATTCTTATATTTTTGGTAACTCCTCAGTTTATTAATCAGTTAATGTAGTTTTCCTGTACAGAGTAATTGTATACATTCACTTCTACTGTGTGGTGCTTCATATTTTTCTGCAGAACTTTACTTCTCCCCCATCACATTTAAGAAGATCATATTGTACGTTTACTTCCTGACATGTGTCATCACATGTGTCTAATTCCACATAAAATATTTCAATCCATAATCACTACTGAGAGGTATTCTGCTGAACTTCCATTTTGTAAGACACCATTTAGGTAAATGACCACAAATTATTTAAAATTATACTTCAGGTGAAACATACTTTTAGTGGAAGAAATAGTTAAAAAAATATATTAAAAGTTTAAAATTTCATTTACTTGAAGTTTTTAAAACAAAGTGTTTGTCATTTTGAAAAACAGAGGAGGGAGCAGAGATTACACAAAGGTTAAAAATTGATAGGCATGAAACTTTAGCCTAACTTTCACAGAAACTGAAACACTTCCTCTTCAGCTCCATCAAACCTGACAAACTCTTATATTGTCTGTTTATCACGATGACTTAGTGGCTGTAAAAAGTAATAGAAACTGGACCTCGTAAACATGTCCCACCTCCGATTTAAAAATGCAAAGAAACTAAAGATTATTTCTCTCTCTCTCTCTCTCTCTCTCTCTCTCTCTCACACACACACACACACACACACACACACACACACAGTAGTATTTATTTTTCACATATCCATTAACAGTGAATTCCCTTTCATTTCAAATTGACCATTTCACAGACAGATGGGGATTTCTGCTGGCAGCCGTTATTCGGTCACTGGTCACTGTTGCTGCTGCTCTATGAGGACAGACTCAGTTACTAAGTAATAAGCTCTTTGAAAGAGGTGGGGGGCCTTGGATTTAATGGCTGCTTAGAGATTTATTGACATGTAAAAACTGCAGTTAAAAGCTCTTTGAACACTGGTTGAGGTCACATTTTCATCCCTCTCTTCTCTCTCTCTGTACATATGAAGTCTTTCTAAAATGTAAAATATGTAAGATCAAACCAAATTACACAAAATCAAACTGAAAGTACTAAAAGAAAATAAATAAATAAATATGAACTTAAATTCTGGCTTTATTATGCTGCCTCTGAGTCAAACACCCAACTAAAGCAGGGTGGATTATTGCACAAGTGTGTACTCAGCCAAGTGCACACACACCCATGCAGTAAAATGACACACATTTAGTAGAAGCTGCTGCCTCCCTTGGGACAGAGTGGAGAATGACAGATGAAAGAGTCAAACTTGTCTCTTTCATGTCAGGGTTGAATTCAGACCTGTCAAATACGTAGTACATCATGTCGTTGACCGCTCTTTGTTGCCTTTCCCTGTTCTGCTCACACCGATTTCACACAAAGAGCAAAGTCCTTTACTGGGTCTTCTGTGAACAACAAAACTCCTGTATGTTCACACTTACAATCAGCCCTCAGTGTGATCCACAGGACACACACAGACTGAACATCACAGAGCTTCTCTCAACTCTGACCTCAGCCTCTTAGTCACATCCTTTCATCTTTGTTCCCAATAAATCATATTTGTTCCTTTGAGTTATGCAATTCAGTTTCCTACTGACCAGACGAACATGATGATGATTAAAAACAAAAGGCAGTGTACCAGGTCCGGAGTACTCTGAACCAGGTACACTGTTGTGGTGGACTACATCTTTAAGAAGAAGGACCAGAGGGTGTGTTCCAGTTACAGGGGAATCACACTCCTCAGTCTACCCGGTGAGGTCTACCCCAGGGTACTGGTGGAGAGGGTATGGCCAGTAGTTCAACCACAGATCGAGGAGGATTAATGTGGTTTTCGTCCGAGAAGTGGAACTGTGGACCAGCTCTTAACCCTCACTACAGTGCTGGAAGGAGGATGGAAGTTTGCCAATCCAGTCCACATGTTTTGTGGATTTGAAGAAGGCTTACGACCATGTCCCCAGGGGCATCCTGTGGGGGAACTCTGGGAGTATAGGGTGGATGGCCCCTTGTTAGTGAACATTCAGTCCCTGTACCAAAGAAGTGTGGGTCTGGTCCGCGTTGCTGGCAGTAAATCAGACCTGTTCCCGGTGAGGGTTGGACTCCACCAGGGCTGCCCTTTGTCACCGGTTCTGTTCATAACGTTTATGGACAGATTTTCTAGGCTCAGTTGTGTGGTGGAGGGGATCACATTTGGTGGCGGGAGGATCTTATTTCTGCCTTTTGATGCAGTCCTCCCTGCTTCATCGACCAACAACCTCCAGCTCTCACTGAGGCGGTTCACACCAAGTGAACAAGCACCAAGCACCTCCAAGTCTGAGGCCATGGTTCTCAAAGGGTGGATCGCCCACTCTGGGTCAGGGGGCAGGTCTTACTTCAGGTGGAGGAGTTTAAGTATCTTGCAATCTTGTTCATGAGTGAGGGTAGGATGGAGCAGGAGATTAACAGGCAGATTAGGGCGGCGCATGACCCAGACCCGGATGAAGTGGAAGAAGACGAAGACTTTTTCTTGTACTTGAATATTTCTGCAATAACAATGTATTTCTAATTTGTAATCTTACAGTATCTTATCCTGCAGAACTATAGCAACTAAAACTGTTGATTCAGGGACACTTGTAGGAGGGGACAGAAAGAAGATAGATGAAAAAATAAAATGTCCTGTTACCACCAACTTGTTTTTCAGTAAGATATTTGTATTGTTTTTATGTTTCATTGTGCTTTATGATGCTTTAAGTAAAGAAGGGATAAATGTTTTCTTTTTTTAACTTAATAAAACAGGGTGGTTGGGGAGGCTAAACAGGTTATGGGCTAATGGAGTTTGGGAGTGGACCTGAAGAACAGGGACTGATAACAATGATCTGTTTTTCTCAGAGGCCCCTCCTCCTTCAGGCGTATGCACCTGCTCTTATTGTGAATCCTCAGCCACCCAGCAGACTCATGTGACTAGCAGCAAAGTTCCCTCGGTTATAAAAGAGGACAACACGCTAAGACGGGAGCTACAATATATAGAGCGCATTGAATTACAATTAAAGAGGAAGAAGCTTCATTTGAAGGCACTCAGAGAACAAATCATCCGCAATGGTGTCTGCAGGGTTTCAAAGTCTGGGCACAGCTGTGGGGATCCTGGGTTGCATTGGTGCTGTCATCACATGCATCCTTCCCAGGTGGAAGGTCACTACTTTTATTGGCAGGAACATTGTCTACGGACAAATATACTCGGAAGGTATTTGGACGAGCTGCTTGGCCCAGAGCAATGGCGAGGAGGTGTGTAAGGTCTACGACTCCATGGTGACCCTCACCTCTGACCTCCAGGCTGCTCGGGTCCTGATTGTAATCTCCATCGTGGTGGGCGTCATGGCTATCCTGCTTGCTTTCGTTGGGGGGAAATGCGTCGACTGTGTGAAGGACCCATCATCAAAAGTTAAGGTGGGGACTGCATCTGGAGTCCTGTTTATCATAGCTGGGATCTTCTGCCTCATCCCTGTCTGCTGGACGGCCAACAGCATCATCCGGGACTCTAAGACTCTGGTGAATGACCTGAAGAGAGAGCTGGGAATAGCACTTTACATCGGGTGCAGTGCAGGTGTTTTGATGTTGATCGGAGGGAGGATGCGCTACTGCAACTTCACGCCTAAAGATAAATACTCCTACAGATCCCAGTGCAAACCTGACAATCCTGAAATGTCTCCACTGCTGTCTGAGAACGATGACAAAGAAGAGTGAAACAGCTCTAGAAATCAGAGAACAACTTCCAGAAATCAATATTTACTGGGACAGATGCATCGGGGTTTTGAAGACATTTGCACAGTATTGTATAAGGTGTATGACTTCATTCTTTTACTTAACTATTTTTCAGAGGGAAATACTGTAGTTTTAAAATGTGTGCAGTGTGTGTGATGCAGTACATCATTCTAAAAAGACCAATCCTAATGACTATAGTTTTACTTTGGGTTGTTTTTCTACAATATCTGACTGTTCAACACCATGTCTGCTTGTAGCAAAAAAGCTGCCGATTGTCTTTTCTGTGGTCATGATGAGATACTCAAAGCTTGGTTAAGAAAAATGTCATGAGCTTGGTTAAATATTGAAACCATTAAAAGATTTGAAGTACAAGAAACTAAGTGTTATCAATGTTATAATTTCATTGAAACCTCCATCTCTGCATTACCAAATCCAAAGTGTTTAAATTGCGTTAACAAAAGCAGACGAGTTTTTGGATTTGAACCCTGTTACCAGAGTCCTGCTGTTGTTGTGTGCTCACTGTCTGCCCTATAAACCAGTCATGCAGTAACAACCGCAGTTACTGTACTGTCTTGTACAAAGGTGACTAGTTGAGCGAGAACGTTGTTTTAACTCCAGCAGCGTGCCATCCATAGTTTGGTTCATCACAGCAAAAGACCATATTTGTTGAGTCTGATGTTTCCGTCAGAGGTGCTGTCATTTAAAACAGACTGAGTCATCTCTGACTCTACACATTACTCCACCCACCTGCTGGTTAAGGCGAAACATGGAAGATCAGACATAAAGAGGAAGATGAAAAAATAAAACATCCTGGAAGTATCAAATTTTGAATGAGATGTTTCTGTTGTGTTGAACATTTCTGTTGTTGTTTCATTGTGCATGTGGTGCCGCAAATATTTATAAGTCGGATTTATATGTTATCTACCTTAAGTTTGGGGGTGGACCTGATGAACAGGGACTGATAACGGTGGCCCCTCCTCCTTCAAGTATATGAACCTGCTCTCATTTTCGAATTCTCAGCAGACTCAACCAACAGAGAACCTGCCTTTGTCATGAAAGGAGACAACTCACAAGCCACTGTAAGAGAGTACAATATACAAATATATAGTGGGTTTCATCTGAAGAAACTGAAGCCAATAGAAATCTGCTCTCCACAATGTTGTTGCAAATTCTGGGCACGGCTCTGGGGATTCTGGGCTGGATCGGTGCCATCATCACCTGCATCCTTCCCATGTGGAAGTTAACAATTTTTATTAGCAGAGATACTGCCTCCTCACGGATTTACTGGGAAGGTATCTGGATGAGCTGCCTACTACAGGGCACAGGCCAGATGCAGTGCAAACCGAATGACTCTGAGATGCCCCTCAGCGCTGACCTCCAGGCTGCCCTGATCCTGACTGTCATCTCCATCGTGACGGGAATCACAGCTATCGTGCTCACTGTCGCTGGGTGGAAATGCACCAACTGTGTGAAGGACCCATCATCAAAAGTGAAAGTGGGCATTGCATCTGGGGTTCTGTTCATCTCAGCTGGGATCCTCTGCCTCATCCCTGTCTGCTGGACAGTCCACAGCATCACTGAAGACTCTCAAAACATGATTGTGGTCGATGGCAAAACAGAGATGAGAGAGCTGGGAGCAGCACTTTTAATCGGGTGGGTTGCGGCTGTTTTGATGATGATCGGAGGAGGGATGCTGTGCTGCAAGTCCCCCCATAAAGATGAACGCTACAACAGAGTTAAATACAAAGCTGACTGATGTGAAACCTCCACAGTGCTGTCTGAGAGAGACTACAAACAAGATTTAAACAGCTCTAGAAATCAGAAAATAGCCTCTACAATTCAACATTTACTGTAACAAATGGTACTGCAGGTACTGGGTTATGATTTTTCAGGGTGTTACTTGATTAAAAACACTCGTGATTATTTAGGCATCTAAGCTACAATCAACATACACTGATTTACTATGACACCCAAATATCTCCACTTTATCACGTTTGTTTACAGGGGTGTAAAGTAACTAAGTGTAACTAATAAACTTCTGTAATCAGCTTTGAGAATGTTCACTCAAGTTTTCTGTAACGACTATGACTTTATTCTTCTAATTACCGTATTTTCAGGACTATTGAGCGCACCTGTCTACAAGCCGCTATTGAATTTATTCGAACAGTTTCATGAGGTCCACTCTGACCGGGTCTGATGTGAAGACACTAAATGTATCGGTGGCACGGAGCTTGCTAGCTTGTAAAAACCCAACGAGCTTCATGCCACTGATACATGAGCCACACCGGTGTTTAAGTTCAAAGTGTTGGAAAAAAGTAGCGGCTTATATTCTGAAAAATACTGTAACTATGTTTCATAGGGAGATGTGGCAACTAAAGCAGTTTATTGTCATTTCTGCCACGGCTTGGTTAAGAAAAACGTCATGATTTTATTAAAGATTAAAAACCATTAAAAGTGACTTGAAATACAAGAAAGTACATGTTGATTTTACTATAATTTAATTGAATACACTCTCTCTCCATTACCTAAACCATGTGCTTCTGTTGCTTCATTAAACCAGACATTTTAACTAGTTGAGCAAATTCATTCTGGGTATCTGTTTTGACTCCAGCAGCGTGCCATCCATAGTTTGTGAAGGTACATTACAGCAGAAGACCATAAACAGACTGAGTCATGTCTGACTCAGCACTTTACTCCACCCACCTGCAGGTTAAGCTGAAACACTGGAGAGGAGACAGAAAGAGAAGATGGATGAACCCTGTTAGCCTAAAGGTTTTAAATAAAATGTTTATAGTGTGTTGAATGTTTTTGTTTTACTTTGCATGTGGTGCCCTGTGCAAAGAAGCTTGATAAGACAGGGTGGTTGGGAGAGGATAAACAGGTTATGTGCTTGTGGAGTTTGGGGGTGGACCTGAAGAACAGGGTCTGATGACGTTTTTTTTTTTTTTTTCCTGGCTCCTCCTCCTTCAGGTTTATGTACCTGCTCTCATTTGAATCCTCACCCATTCAGCCAACTCATCTGACAGAGAGAACAAACAGAGAGAGAGCTAAACAACCTAGGCCAGAGGAGCTTCGACAAACACAGAGAGCTTTTAAACCACGGTTAAGAGAGAGAACTTTAATTTGAGGCAACTCAGAAAACAAATCCACAATGGTGTCTGCTGGGTTTCAAATTCTGGGCGCTGCTCTGGGGATCCTGGGCTGGATTGGCGCCATCATCGTGTGCGCCCTTCCCATGTGGAAGGTCACAGCTTTTATTGGCAGCAACATCGTCACGTCGCAGACGTCCTGGGAAGGTATCTGGATGAGCTGTGTGGTCCAGAGCACAGGCCAGATGCAGTGTAAGGTCTATGACTCCATGCTGGCCCTCACCTCTGACCTTCAGGCTGCCCGGGCCCTGATTGTCATCTCCATCGTTGTGGGCATCATGGCTATTCTGCTGTCTGTCGCTGGGGGGAAATGCACCAACTGTGTCCAGGATGAAGCTTCAAAAACCAAGGTGGGCATCGCAGCTGGGGTTCTGTTCATCATAGCTGGGGTCCTCTGCCTCATTCCTGTCTGCTGGACGGCCCACACCATCATCCGAAACTTCTACAACCCGCTGATGGTCAATGCCCAGAAGAGAGAGCTGGGAGCAGCGCTTTACATTGGATGGGGTGCAGCCGCTTTGATGCTGATCGGCGGGGGGATGCTCTGCAGCAACTGTCCTCCTAAAGATGAAGGCTCCTACACTGCAAAGTACAACGCTGCCAGGTCCGAGGCCTCAGCACCAGCATCTGGGAAAGACTATGTCTGAAACTGCTCTGATTGTCAGTTAACAGCTTCCACAACGCAATACTTACTGGGACAGATGAACTGGTGCTACTGGGTTGTGAGTGTTAATATTTCAGGATGTTACTTGATGAAAAAGTTACTTCTCACGAGGATTTGAGGAAAGTTAATAGCAAGAAAGGAACCACACCCAAAGGAGAAGATTGAGTTACATATGTTACTTTTTCATGTGCGGTTGTTGAACTTTGTGCATTGAATATACTAGTCATTTCTTAATAGTTTAATTATTCTATATCCTCCTTTTTATTTTCAAAATACTCAGTTTTGGTTGTGTGCTTGTGGATTGTTTTTATGGACTTCATGATGTGCCGCCTGTGCTGTAAATAAAGATTTTTATTGTTTACAAATCTGAGATCAAGTGTCATTACTTTTTACTTTCACACAACAGCTGTGTTCATCAAGATTCATTCAGTGGTTTTAAAATGAAACAAATTAATATTTTAGACTTGTAGAAATAAACTTTTCCCTATGTACTTGTTTTTTTTAAGATTAGTTTGACTTTTTACATATTAAGCTGAATATTGTTCATCCACCGCTGCATTAGGATCAAAACAAGGAACCTTTAAAAAAATACCCTGACACCATTTGAGAAGCATCTATTGTCTGACTTTCCTGTTGATCAGGTTTAGGTGTGGCAGAAAAAAACAGCCAAGCCGGCTGTAAACCTGTCTTTGTTCAAACTGTGAGCCCACAGGCAAATGTGTTTGGACTTTGTATGGATTCATAGGACCAACTTTGCATTTGTTAGGAGAGTTAAAAATCCAGAAAACATTCAAATCCCAGTTCAATATGTTTTTTCTGCTAATAATCCACAGCTGTTGTCAGTTTGGATTCAGTCTAAAGTGAAAAACATTTAGTTTTACTTAGTGCAACAGAGTTAATACAGCAATGATAATCCTGAATACAAATAGGCAGTGTTTTCAGATTCAACTGTGGTGTGATACAAAGAAGAAAATGATTAATTCTCTTGTGTTTGAATAAGACATTTGTTAACTTTTCATTAAAAAAATCTTTTTTTAGCTGGACACTGAAAAAATACCTCTGAAGTCTTGAGGTTGTGTTTGCTCAAGGCCTAACCTTACCTGTGTGTGGCTCTGTGTGTGTTCATGTGTGTGTGTGTGTGTGTGTGTGTGTGTCTGTGTGCGAGCACAGCTGGGATCTGGAACCATTGTTTCCACTCTTGAAGGCTTGCTTGAGGTAACAAAGCTTGTATGTGTGGGGACAATGAACAGAGGGAGAATATAAAGGTTGTGGATATCAGGTCTCAGCTTTCCCCCTTTGTCTGGGGGGACAGAAACTCCACCCTGAAAGTTTGAACCACAACAGGAGGCAGTGATCTTCTCACAGTGGGACCTCATCAGAGCACTGTGAACACATCCTTTAGCAGGTGTGACAGTGGAGGATATAAGACCCTCAAGCCAGCGAAGCTCAGAATCAAATAATCTTCAAGACGTGACTATTTCAGTGGGAGCGACTTTATCTTTCCTTTAGTTTCCTGTGCAGTGGTTGAGTACTGTCTGCAGTGGCATCAGCATGGCTTCTCAGGGTCTCCAGATCATGGGCGTGCTCCTGGCTTTCGTCGGCTGGCTGGGCACCATCATCACCTGCGCTCTGCCCATGTGGAGGGTCACAGCTTTCGTCGGGGCGAACATCGTCACCGCGCAGGTGATCTGGGAAGGCTTGTGGATGACCTGCGTGGTGCAGAGCACGGGGCAGATGCAGTGTAAGGTGTACGACTCCATGCTGGCTCTGCCTCAAGACCTGCAGGCAGCCAGGGCCATGGTGATCATCTCTGTGATTGTTGGGGTGTTCGGCGTCCTCATGGCGGTGGTCGGAGGAAAGTGCACTAACTGCATGGAGGACGAAGTGGCCAAAGCCAAAGCCTGCATCGTATCCGGAGTGATATTCATAATAGCCGCCCTGCTGATCATGATTCCAGTATCGTGGTCGGCTCATGCGGTCATCCGGGACTTTTATAACCCCCTGGTGACTGCTGCTCAAAGAAGGGAGCTCGGAGCTGCGCTTTATATCGGCTGGGGCGCCACTGGGCTGCTGCTGCTGGGAGGAGGCCTGCTCTGCAACAACTGCCCTCCGAAGGACAGCAGACCCTACATACCTGCCAAGTTTGCTCCAGGAAGAAGCGCCTCTTCAAATGTGGACTACGTCTGAGTGGCTCTGGGGTTTGTTGTCTCATGAGAAGATGCCACAACAAATCTAAATTCCAATAATGCTGACAATTGTTGTTGCTAAGGGGAAGAAAATGAGACAAAAGAAAAACTACATTTTATCTTCTCTCATTATTAATGTGTTTTAAGGAACATTTTAGAGCAATGAATAAGATTTTAATGATTATGGGTGGTATAAAGTTTTCAGATTCACCCTTGTTAGGATTTTCTGTGATCTTTTTAGCATAGATTTAGTTTTTTGCCGTTGTTGCTTTTACAACACCACACATGTATTTCTTGAATTTAATGATATAATATGACCAATAAATTGACTGGATGTTATTTCAAAAATCTCATTTCATTATTGGACAGTACACCTGAAACCATTTTATTTTCTTAATTTTTACCTTACTTGTACAATAATACAGTGATCACTGCTGGACCTCAAATGATCCTTGTGAGAAATAAAGCTTCCTTCTTCATCCCGTTGTTCATTTCTTCCTTTCTCGAGTTCACCGTGCACCTGCGACGCACTGTAATAAAACTGACACTGTACTTTTCTGTAACCTCTCACGGTAAGGCTTTCAGGAATTCAGGGGGAGTAGACTCCTGGGAATTTATTGTATCTGGTTGAGATGTTTGCTGTGCTGTAATCCACTGCTCTTGTATTAAAGACGGTAATTTACAGTTTCTGTCTTCAGTAAAATGGATGTGACTGACACTGGGACAACAGTCTGCTGTGTATGCTCGGATTCATGTTGCTAGGGAACAGTTTTATATGTGCAGAGAATGGATATTTACACTTTGCCCAGTAAGAGCACATCTGCCAAGTCCTGTCAGGACAATATATCCTGAACCTCTTTAATGGTTTTCTTTTTGTTTACGGATTTTCGGTTGAAACCAGTCTGACAAGAAAAACAATACAACCCTGTAATTTTTAAACATTGTTTGTTCCTCCATTCTGGCCTCTTGGCTGAAATCAGGCCAGTCAGACTTTCACATAATCAGAAGAATTACAAAAATCTAAAAGTAATTAATCACAAGATGAAGCCCTGTAATAAAATGCTGGATTATTCACATTGATGTATAAACTGTACTTTAAAGTTTTAGCTGGCTGTTAGTTTCTCATATGCTTTGTAAAACTTTAGTTCTTAAAGTAACAAACAGCTATAGACACTAAATAAGATAATATAAAATAATGCATTACTTTATATTCAATAGTAGAATGTAAAAATTGTACTTGAGAGGTATCTCCAAATTTTTCTTCAGCTCATAAGTTTATGTTTGGATAAATCAGGAATAAAAATAAATCATAAAAATTACAATATGGACTAAAAAAATTGTTTATTGTTCAAATTAAACAAAATGAAAAATAGATCACACTCACACAATCAATACAAGAGTCTTTTTGAAGTGCTTGGAAGAAAAATCATGAAAACAGTCAGAGAGTTGGATTTTACAGTGAAATCATTCACATAAAAAAAAAAAAAACTATAAATGAGTAAAACAAAAAAACA
>OOFC01044849.1:0-10647 GCA_900323345.1 Pseudochromis fuscus | reverse complement strand
ATTTTGAAATGATGAAAACATGTTGTCAACATAATGAACAAAAAACAAACGTTAAGCACAAAATGACAAACAGAATAACAACATAAAGAAATACATAAATCTCTGTTTAAATAAAATGCAAATAAATGTCAGTGGATAAATGAAGCAGCTGGAGACTTGGTTGTTGAAAACCAAACAATGATGCAATAGATTTAAAGAAACAACCAAAGCTGTGCATCCAGTTCTCCTTCATGTATCCAACAGCTTCTCCTCTGATTATTTGAAATCGTGAAAAAGTCCAATCTGAATTTGAGCAGCATGAAAAATCAAATATGAAACAGAAAAACAGCATTTGGAGACCAGAGGAAATTCTGCTCCTTGTTGGATGTATGATCCATGCTAACTGATACGCAGCAGACACCAGCATGAACACATGACGAGCCACCGGATCACAGTCTACAACCACTTTGTGTTGCTGAGTGATGCAGAAAACACTGGAGCGTAAACTATGAACAGCTACATCCGTCTGAATGAAGCCACGGCTGCATCTGATAAATGTTATTAAAATGTATTAAAGGGGGAAAAGATTTAGTTAGGAACAACACAGGGAGACATACATCAAACACATCGTTCATCGGGAGACACACAACAGATATTTCAGTGACTAAACACACAAGTCAGGTTTGCTTACACACTGCAAATGGTGCTTTAGGGTTTGTGTGAGCCACACATTAAATAAGCAGTCAGCAGTCGGATAGGTTAGTCGCTTAAAGGTGCAATCAGTTTATAATTTCACTGCAAAAAGTGATGATAAAACATCCGCAGGGGGCTGGAAGCTGTTGTTCATGAGAGTCATCCACCTCCTCTGTTACCTGTTGTTCAGGGATTTACATTAGGATGAGATAAATCCTGGAGACTGGTGTGAACTGCGCTGTCATAACTGTCAGATTATCTGACACCGTGTCTGACCTAAATACACAGCATGATGAGGAAACACTGCTCTCAGGAAAATCCAAAGATTACAGCGACAGAGTGTTTTTTTTTATAAGAAAAAGATGGAGATGGTAACAGAGACAAAACCAGGTGTGGTAGTAGGAGACGGAGGGAACATTAATTTGACAGTTAAGCTAGTCTGTGGTGATAGACTGTATATAGAAATGGATGTAGCATCAAAGTGGAGCCAATGTGCAAAAATAAAAGGTGTAGTACTTCAGATAACCACTAGATGCTGGCTCCAAAAAACTCCAATTGATTCATTTTTAACCATAAAACACTATTTTTTAGTTACAGTCAATTATTGTTAATAACAGGAGTAAGTTGGGCTGTGGTTAGTTTGATTGACAGGTCGACTCATGTCCAAATATGGTCACTTCTGGCTCCATCTGTCCATTCTATGTTACAGTCTATGGCTGGGACAATGGCTTTCAAATGAAAAAAGCCATTTAAATGGAAAAACAAACAAAAAAATAAAAATGAAAAAATGAGGGGCTGCTTCCCGACAGTGGTTCTGACCATTAGTGTTCAATCCAGGGAGTGTAATCGGCACATTAAATGAACTCTAATGTGGTGTTTAGCTGCAAGTTACGGAGGCAAAATAATGTTCAAGGCGAGATTAGTGTTCAGAGAATAATTTACAACATCAATATTTGTGTAATTTACAAATATATGTGTATTATCTGCCACTGAGTGTTTAAGTGGAAGTCACAAAATGGGAATTACATCAATATAAAAACACAATTCACAGAAACTATAATTCAAAGAGTAATATGGTGTTACAATTTTGTTATAAATCAGTTAACTTTACACTCATGTATTAGCATGGTCCAGCTAAGTGCAGGCACTGATCAGCTGACTCATTCACAAAGAAACAGCAAACTTAGTACAGCTACACTACACAGACTCCAGATTCACCACAGCACACCTACAAGAGTCTGCGTTATGATTCAGATCTCCAGAAACAGGCACATTGTGTTAATGATGTCACACAGCTCTACAGTCAGGCGGTTAACCTTCATGTCTCCACAAATGTTAGTGAGAATCTATGAGTAATCCAGACAGTTAGAGCGAGTACACTTCCTGTTTACACTCCGGTGAGTCACGCCAGGAACAAATGAACGTCTACACTAACTGTGAGGCCAAGCAGGTACAAGGGAGAGACATGAAGACGGACACACTGCACACACTGGCATACTCACTAAGGGCCACAGTGGTGGTAGCGATAGAGGGTGGTATCGCTGATGAAACTGAAAGATGGTGAAAACATGGTGAGAGGAGCTGCAGGCCTCCAGAGGAATAACTCTGCCTCACTTCTTATTTACGTCTTGTGGTGATATAAAGAAATCCTCCTCTCTTCTTCTGTTGCTGTTATTTCTGCATCTGTGCTCAGCACTGAGATACAGCATCCTATATAACACCCTGTTAACCCTTTACCTCCGAGCATAGCGCCTGGTGCTACGCCTGAACATGCATCTTTGGATTACCGTAATGACATCACAGTTTGCACAATCGGAAAAATTCCAATGGTTTCTGAGAGCTGAGATGTTGCACTTTATACCGTTCATGACGGTAATTTCACCAGCGCCTCTCCCACCAGCGCCGGCAAAGTAGCTGATTGACTTCGTGTTGTGAGAGTGTTTTAACAGTCACGATGAAAGACAAAAAAACACAATTTGAATTTAGAGAATAAAAACACTGTAATTGCACGTGAATGTTAGATTTTGCAGGTTAAATTTGAATTTGAAATCAACATACCATATTTTCCGGACTATTGAGCGCACCTGTCTATAAGTCGCCATTGAATTTATTCAAACAGTTTCATGTGGTCCACTCTGACCGGGTCTGATGTGACGACGCTAAACGTATCGGCGGCACGGAGCTTGCTAGCTTGTAAAACGCTAACGAGCTTCGTGCCGCCGATACATGAGCCACACCGGTGTTTAAGTTCAAAGCGTCGGAAAAAAGTAGCGGCTTATAGTCCGAAAAATACGGTAATCATGAAAAGTCCAGGTGGAAATTTGGAGGCTCAGGTGGTAAAGGGTTAAATGACTCTCTATGTTATTGGACAAATACATCCAGGCCTCCCAAAAGCTGCTGCTGACTTTACTTACTCCACTCAGTTTAGATTGTTACTCCTGAACCTTATTGCGCAACTAATGTCATCACCAATCCTCCAGCTATTACCTCTGAGGGGGCGGAGCCTATCCCAGCCGGTATCCCACCAACACATAAAAATATATCCAAATCCCTCAACAGCCTTGGTTTGTTTTAATTTACATGTATATTTATTATTTTTAATGAAACAGCTGCTCGCTCTGCAGCAGTGCCTGATATCTAAAAATGCTCCATGAAAAACATCAAGCTTGACATCTTTACTGGAATCAATTCGGCAGCAACAAATGTCATAATTTTACTGAGACTGAAATTCATCTTGCATAAAGAAATTTTTTTTGTGCTGAGACAAGACTTTTCTCAGCAGGGACGTCCACAGATGATTGACTGGCTGGTCATCTCAGAGTCAGAGATAAGTTTTAATGTGACTCATTTCAACTAAAGAAAATTAAAAGCACTGATATAAAATAGGTCTTGACCGAGGCCTCATGTGTTGTGCTGCACTGTTGCACCGTGGCAGCTCTGTAAAGTGAACTTGGTAATTAAAAATGTACAACTTATGTATTGACTCAGCCTCTGTTCCTTCACCCCCCTGAAGTGATGTGTGGAAACACAAAGGAAATGAAAAGCAGGAAGAACAATGACTGTGCAGCTGCCAGCTGTTTGCAGCGCGTATTGGACTTCAAGTGCGCTACTTTCTGAGGATCCGATGCTGCTTTCTTATTTGTACAACAGTGTCAGCTTCATTTTATATTTCTGCTAACTGCTTTTTGTTTAGGTTTCAGTCACAGCAACAACCGGCAATTACTGGATAAGTTGTCAGGTTTCCCAAAAAAGTCGAGCCTACACACTTCCCGAGCCTGACACACAGACACACAGCTACTCTGCTAAAACCTAGATAAAACACATTATACAACAAAATGCACATATATATGGGTCCAAAACTAAACAGGCAGTAGAGATGTCACAATATGACCCGTTATATTTGTACATTTGCCAGAGTTAACATGCAGGAACTGCAGCTTTCTGTACAAAACACACTGAAGCGACACAAACATCTTTACAAATTTCACAATGCTGATGCACAAAGTGAAAACACACAATCAGATACTGAAAGGCTTGCACCTTCATGCATCACCATGGCAACAACAAGGTGTCGCAGATGTGTTCTTCTTGTAAACATTTCAGTATTTGGTCGTGTTTTCTCACCTTGCATCACTTCCTCCTGTGAGACATTGTTGTGTTTGAGATGGTAAATTGTTAATGAAGATTTCTTCGTTTGCTTTGTGTTTCACTTCGGTCGCTTTGAGCTGCAGGGCCGTGATATTTTAAGAGAGATATTTAAAAACATTTCCCTGAACAGCAAAAAGCAAATGCGTTGTCCAAAGACAGAAAGCTGCAGCTCCTCCGCCTCATAAATCCAACAGAAACTAGGAGGCTCTTTGGAGTTTCTCTGAATACGTCCATCTCTACGTCGAATGGGCAAATTGCAAAAAACAAACATGTCATTAGCAGGAATAGGAATCTTAGACATTTCGAGGGATTGAAGCTCTGAGTGTTGAAGCGTTTTGTTTTCACATGTGCAGAGATGTCCAGCTTGTAACATGAACTACCTCAGAAAAGGCAGCAGTTTTCCTTTCTTCCTGTATCTGAGGATAGTCTACCTTCTTTACATTCCTAGTGTAACATTCACCGGCTGAAGTGCTGCAGTGCAGAAGTACAATATACTTTGTATAAGAGGGAAAAAACAAAGATGTTATGAGACGAGCCAGAAATACTAAAGAAGCGAGGGTAGCACTATGGTCTATGGTAAAAAAAAAAAAAAAAAGTCACTTCCTACAAGCACTGTGTCTGGTACATATATCTGTGAAATAAGCCAGAAACCAAAGTAATGTGATGAACTACCCTCTGCTAAATTAGTATGCGTATTAATGAGGGGATGGTGGTATCTACACAGCAAATATAAAAATTCATAGCATGGGGGACTGCGTAATGATTTCTTTGGGTTTTTTCATGGAAGACGTCATGAGATGAAGAACACTGGTACATTACTGTAGCATCTTTCATTAAAAATGAAACAAATGTTTTAACATAGAGAGAGAGCGATAAAAGCAAAGGCATAAAAATGCAATGGGGATGGAGACAAATGCAGAGGAAAATAAAGCAGACAAGACAGGCAGAAAAGAAACTTACTTGTGAAAGAATACCCTGAGAAGTCCAATGGCATACAGAACAGATGAGAAATCATGACGAGAAAACGATGAAACAAAGAGAAGAAACAAAGACAATGAAATGAGAAATATGATCAATGAAAGGAGGGCAACTGTGTCCTGCCACATCATTAACCCGCTGTCATTTCGCCATTGTGTCGGACTGGGCACGGAGCCCACAGGAAGTCATGTTTCTCTTTTGTTCTCTTGCTTAACTTTGACTTTGATGATACCGCCACTATATTACTTTCCAAATTAGAAAATTGTTTTTTAATGACTTCAAGCTGTCGGTCAAGGTGTGGATTGGGCGCGAAAGAGGCTCCGGATTGGTGGCTGACGGGCCCCCTCTGCTACTCTGACGTCGGAAAACACATTAAATGATACATCAAGTATACATTTTAAAAAGCAAACCGAATAAATACGTAAGAACATCTGTAAGTAGGACAAAACCTCTCTCTACAGCTTTAGGGAGTCGGGGAAAATAAGGAGGATGCTGAGGAGGGTGTTTTTCTCTCTACAGAGGCAGTGGGGTGATGAAGCACAGATGGAAGCGTGACACAGAGGAGGGTACAAACTAAAACAAAGATTTATTCATGACCCTGATTTGAAATGCTGACTGAGAATTAGGTCTGCTGCCTCCTGATGGTAGCCTGGTTAGACTCGCTCGCAGGGGAAAGACTTATTTTCTCAGTTTTGGTCATTGAATTAACCCCAACATTTATATTTAAATATTCCCACATTGAATAATTAATCCAATGTTGTGATAACATCCGAGAGATTCCTGCACTTTCTATTGGGTGTAATTCATACTTCAGTGAGACATCTGACATGTTTTATTGCACATAAATAAACTCAATGTCACTTTTTATGTCAGGCCCGACACATTGTGATTGGTGCTGACAGGTGTCACGCACCTGCTCTCTGCTGTGAGATTGCAGATGCTGCCATATGTCTCTCACAGCTGCAATACGACTCCGGATTAGGAAAATGATGTGAACACCAAGGGCGACGGGACACCTAGCAAAGTGGCGTGGGTGGTTGTCAACAAAGGCCACATGGTCAGAACTTTCCACTTCCTGTTAAGAAGGTATTCTTCCTGTGTAACCCTTTGAATTTCCTCCTTTTCCCTTCAAACATAGTTACCTCCGCCAAGCATGTGATGTTTTTGCCGGAGTTTGTCTGTCTGTTGGTTTCCAAAATAACTCTAAAAGTTACAGACGGATTTGGATGAAATTTTCAGGGATTGTCCAGATGGGGATAAGGAACAAATGATTAGATTTTGGAAGTGATCTGTGGAAGTCACTATATGGAAGGAAATGTTGTGCTGGAGGAGGTCTGCGCTCTCCCAGTGCTTTTCTAGTTTGCACATGAAATTAGTAGAGGTCTTAATATCAACCAATATGAACACAATGACATGTTATTCTGAAATCACACATTTGTTTTCCCTTTTTTCCCATGATGCCATAAGATAACAACAATGCTGGGGTTTCCTTGATGATTAATGAAGCTATACCTACACAGCAGACCAGTGAAACCCAACTGTTGTCTCTTTTTTTAAGGAAGTGCATCAGATTGTATCACATTGCAATGAATCATAGCGAATCCTCCCACATTAGAAAAGTATTGTTTCTGAATCTGTCAGAGCCGTTGTATTCGGATACACATCAGGTCGTCTTCCAGGGGAGGGATGCACATCCTTAGAAATCAGCAGGATTCAAACTGTGGCTGTGAGCAGTCATGAGTCTGGACATAATATCTTAGTTTGAAATACCCCAAAAACACAATTAAGGTTTTTGTAAATGTGCAAAATGTGGGATACCCTAAATCCCACAATATGACAAGTCAAAACTACACAGAAGGTGCATCAGTTTATTCTGGTGATCAACACATAGAGAATAGTTGTTGTTTTTTTTGTCATTTTCTAAAAATAGACAAACCAACACATTTTCATAATTTCATTTCACTCATGCACAACACTTGATAAATATGTCACCAACTGTCCAGATAAATTAGGCCAGTTGCTTGTTGTTGTTGTCATTTTCCCGCCTCTCACGAGGTGTAATATAGTTCCTTTCACTTTCCACAGTATGTCTTTATGTCCGTGCTGTGATCCTTCAGAGTGAACCGACAGGACATAATGATCGAGGACAGGACGTGATGGATTCCATTACCCGTCGTAATGGATCATTTCCACAGCTCGCGGCAGGTGGAGGCAGCAGATATTAGACGCCAGAGACGCCTTCCGACGCTGCCAATCTCTGTCATTTCTGTACAACCTGCAGGTGGACTTCTCCTATTTCTGGTTACATGGGCACTGATGTGTTGGAAACTGGATTTGTCTTCTGATCAGTGTTGATCAGAGGGTATTAATGCGACACCTCAAAGTATCACAGCAATGTGCATTTGGTTTTTGAAAAAATGGGATAACAGTTCATCTGCAGTTTGAGATCAAAGCAGTAGAAATAACAATTTTAGATATTTTGTTTCTCGTTGATGTCTCCAAGGACCACATGAAAGTTTTGCTTTAACACAAGCTAAGCTGTGGAGGAATAACCTCCCCCTCTTGTTTGAGAGAAGCCACTTTATTAAGAGAGAAATAAAACGTCTTCAAGAGACACTTACTGGCTGGTTTGAGGAGTTGGTTTGGCATCACAGACTGCAGTGTGCATGACATCACCCATTGGTTTGTGGCATTTTGAAACCAAGAGTTTGGCATTTGAATGAGGCCATGTTGGTTTTTGAAGCCAGAAGTGACCATATTTGGATATGAAGGGAGGGGGGAGCAGGTGGGTCTGATTCTTGAACATGAGGACACTGTCCCATGTGTATGAGACATGCAAAGGAATTCATTAAACTAACCACACCCCTAAATGTTCCTCTTTTGAAGGCTAACATCTACCTAATGATGAAATTATTTTTAGATGAACCACAGATCAATTAGAAGAAGAGATGAGATGAATTTTTGAATTTAAGTCAATTGGTGCCAGGGTTTTTGGAGCCATCATCTAGTGGCCATCTGTGGTATTGCACTTCAGCATTAGCTTCGTCCCTTTCCATATACATAACTATAGACAGCAACTACAGCGACCACAGTAAGTTAAAACTGTTTTCTTGCTAATCACACATCATGTTAAAAAGGTTCTTCGAGGTTCTGATTTCTGTCCTAAAAACCTTATTTTGTCCTGGATGGGGACTCTTGTCCAGCAGTAGTCCTCTGATGTGTCCTCTACCTGTCCCTTGAACATGGCGAGGTCACGTCTGAGAATCTGAGAAAGCTCCGAGGAAACGTGATGGAGTGTGTTTGTGTCAGTGAGTGGTTGATAAGGCTGACAGAGTGATGTGGGCAGTTGTCGGCTGGTGGAAGCTTGACGCCACCGCAGTGGGAGGGGTCACCACGTGGTTACGGTAACATCTAGAAAGGTTGGGGTGGGGGCAGCGGAGGAGCTGTCACTTCGCTTCAGTCAGCGGCAGCAGAGACGTTTGTCCGAGACCGCGGCCAAACCTGCAACCATCAAGCCACGGTCAATCATCCGAGCCGACGTCGCCCAGAAGAAGTTCAAACAAATCGATAAAGTCAGATTTATTTCCTGTGTTTCTGACCTTTCGTTCACCTTCACCTCACCGATAAATAGGCAAGTCACGTCCCTTTCTTCACAGATATCAGCCGGCCGTTTGCAAAGCGTGCAGAATTTCAATGGATTGCTGCTTTTGAATTGTTCTGGTCGGATACAAAATAAAAAAGATTACAAATGCGCACATTTCAGTTTGGGTTGACATCCTCTGAAATCTAGTCCCTCCACATACAGAATCTTTTTTGTTGAACTCATAAAGTGATTAAAAAAAAAGATAAAGCAAAAATTAGGTCAATGTTTAATTTAAAAAAGTGCAATACTTCCGACGACCACTAAATACTGACTCCAAAAATCTCATTGACAAGAGTCCTATTCACATTGGACAGTGTCTTCAGGTTCAAGGCTCAAACCCGCCCTCTTACTCCTCCCATCAGCTCTAAATATGGTCACTTCTGGCTCCAAACAACCAACATGGTGACATTCACATGCCAAACTCCTGAGTCCACAAACCCATTGGCGACATGACGTTAGGGCAAAACGAAGGAGATTAAACACGTTAGTGTTTACACTACACAAGGGATGTGGTCCCACACCACGCCTGCATGTGATGTGACAGATCAGATCTCAATACATCTTGGTGCTGTCCACTTGTGATCCGGTCACAGGAAGCACATGTTGCAACCAAGTGTGAACCACCACCAAGAAACTTCATTGATAAGATTAAGATTTGTTTTTGACTTGTTGTTTTTGATTGGAGCCACAAGCGACCATTTTTGGACATGAAGGAAGGAGTGAGGAGGCGGGTCTGACCCTTGAACCCACTGACACTGCCCAATAGGAATGAGACTGAAGTTCAGGTCAGGTCTCACTGGAGACATCAGAATGACTTGTGAGAAAAATGTATTGACTGAGTTTTTCAGGATTGAAAATGAGGATTTTTTTAATTGAAGTCAGTTTGTTGGAACCAGCATCTAGTGGCCATCAGTGGTATTGCAATTTCTCGCACTTCAGCATTGGGTTCACTTTGAGACCGGGTGGCTACATGCCTGTGCTTGTGTACAGCACTGTGGCTGACATGCTGTCTTGGGGTCTATTATTCAAACAACACGATTCACGAACAACATGACGTTTATTCTTTATCAACACAGTTTCAAAACTGGTAGTTAGCTTGATATGTGCCCTCTTTATGCAAACTGATAGTACAGTGTGGAGCGCTTGAATACGATCGCCAGGTATTCTGTCTCCTCATGTATCTAACCAGCACAGACACACGCCAAACTTTCACTTTCACTTTCATTTTGAAAGCATGGCACGGCGCAATCTATAGGTCCACCTGTGTGGTTTTTTTTCATGCATCAAATCAAACCACCAGATTCATGAAAAATATGATATTTATTTTTTATCATAAATCTGTATTTAGTTGGTCTATCAACACACTTCCAAAACTGGTAAGTACCGTATTTTACGGACTATTGAGCGCACCTGTCTATAAGCCACTATTGAATTTATTCAAACAGTTTCATGTGGTCCACTCTGACCGGGTCTGATGTGACGACGCTAAATGTATTGGCGGCACGGAGCTTGCTAGCTTGTAAAAAGCTAACGAGCTTCGTGCCGCCGATACATGAGAAACACCGGTGTTTAAGCCGCAGGGTTCAAAGCGTCGAAAAAAGTAGCGGCTTATAGTCCCGAAAATACGGTAATCATCTTTGCCTTACTTAAAAGTCAACATCTGAAAATTACGAACCTCAAATTGTTTTGATGGTGAAGCTCTCCAA
>OOFC01044847.1:17958-30190 GCA_900323345.1 Pseudochromis fuscus | reverse complement strand
CTCTCTCCAGCAGCTCATCTCACTGATGCTCCTTGCCTCAAATTGAAGGAGGTGTTGATGATTAAAACCACCTGCTTTAGTGACCGGCTGGAAAGAAAACCTGCAGGGTCTCGGCCCTTCGTGGCACGAGTTTGACACCCCTGGTCTATGGTCTAACATATCAAAGCCAGTATCTTTTTTATATCGCAGTAACACAAAAGGTAAGTCTAGTATTTAGCCAAAGACGAGTTTGACACCCCTGCCATAGACTGTATATAGAAGGGATGAAGCTAACCAACGACATCACCTCTTAGTTTGTGCGTTTTGAAGCCCGGAGATTTGCAATTGAACATCTTGTAGCCAGAAGTGACCATATTCGGATATGAAGGGAGGAGTAAGGAGGCGGGTCTAACCCTTGAACCCGAGGACCCTGCCCAATGTGTATGAGACTATAATTAGTGGTAGATGGTAAATGGAGTACATTTATATAGCGCTTTCATGACCTAAGCTAGGTCCCAAAGCGCTTTACAAGGCAACTCATTCACACACACTCACACACCAATAGCTACCAAGCTGCCATGCTAGGATCTAGCCACCATTGGGAGCAACATAGGGTTCAGTGTCTTGCCCAAGGACATTTCGACATGTGGACAGGAATGAACCCACAACCTTACAATTCACAGGCGACCCACTCTACCACCTGAGCCACAGCCGCCCTAATATGTGGGTCAATTAATAGTCATAAAACCAACTTGCCAGTGTTTTCTATTGGGCAAACTATGAAAAATAAAACACCATTAGGTAGACATATACACTAATAATGATAATATATTTGACATACGCTCACTGGCCAACAGTCACCCCAGCCAATTCTCAATCCATCAATGACTTAGCATAATTTATTCTTCAAGCCTGGCTATGCAATTAGCTAGCGAGCGAGACATTTAAGGTTATGAGTTTCTTGCTTCCTCATAAGCCATCTGTTTTAATTATAGAGCTACTTCTGCAAGAGGCAGATATATAATCCCAAACTTGTCCTGAATACTGACTTATTACTGATCAATAAATCTGTAAGACAGTATTTGTTTTCAGATAATAACGTTATTAGGCACAAAACACTGTATGAAGTGAGCTTTAGTAGAAACCGCAAATATGGCTCAGTTTGGGAATCTTCAAGTCGGAGGAAGTGTTATCTGACTGGAGAGATCAAACATATTAACCACACAAATAACTGAAATTCATAATGATTGTAATTAACTTCAAATACACAGGCATCAGTGGTAATGGCCTGCACGCTGCGCTGATGGCTCCCTCCCCGTGTGGCGCAAATGGAATTGGCCACGGCCTTAATAACTCATCAGAGGGAGACCTCTCCATACTGTCTGCCCTGTCATTCAGGGACACATCAGTGAAACAGGCAATCAGGCAGATTTGTTTAAAGTCTGCTGTCTGGCCCGCTCCAAGCTGCCCATCCCCGCTGTTAGGAAAAAATAAAAAAAACAACAATCTTGCACACTAGCAGTTAATTGTTGTCCTCTTTTGTTCCCTTTCTTCTTTGCTTACCAGTCCTATTCTTTGTGATTATTGCTGTCAATATAAAATGACTGTTTGTGTGAAAAGCTGCAGTGTGAATGGTCAGAATATCCTTTTTTTTTTGACAGCACCCATTTAAATCTATTGTTGTTAACCACTATTAAACCATCTGCTGTTGCAAATCAAATTTCAAACTAGGTATGCAGTGAGGATGAACACCTGCTTTCTTTGACATTGATTGTTGCTGACAACAATTGTCCAAGTGGTGACAGAAAAAGAAAAGATGAAACTTCACTTCGGATGTGTGAATATCATTTTTTTTTCTCTAATCTGTCCATGAGTTGTGGTCGTATTGATTGTAAATGTTCTCAGACAATAGGAATAATTCCTCAAAATCACAGCAGTGAATTATTATACCTGGCTGGAGAAGCAGTCTGTGCAGTGGCGAGCCCACTGTCCTACTTCCTAAGCTCTCTGGTATTTCAAATGGAGGAAATTAATTGCATAGCCCGCTGATGGGCCCCTCAAATGCCCTTTTTTTGTTTTTATTCAAAGCAAAGCAGTGGCTCTCTCTCTCTCTCTCAGGCTACAAAGAGCTCGCTGCTCCCTATCACAGAAAACTGTTAAAATATCTTAGTTATCCTCACAGACCTGTTGTTGTCTTCATCTTCTGACTGCAGGAGAAGATTAAAAGGTCTTTTTTTTTCTATTGGGCATAACACTAACCTATTTTCAAAGGAAGTCGAAAGTTTCCTGCTTGTTTTCTCTTTGAAAAATCGAGCACGAAACTCTCCAATGCACTCTGCAAGGCAATGTGCCTGCGTGTATGTGTCCTCAGTGCACCAAAAGAAGGGAGGTCTTCTTAAATGTCAAACTATCTTTTATTATTCAGCGCTGTTTACATCGCATGACAGCTTAAACTTCACTTATCTGCGAAAGCAACAGGCAGATTAGAGCCTACACTGGAGACTTGGATGCGGGGGGATGCTATAGGAGGCTTGAGTCGATAAGCTCGAGGAAGTGTGATTACCTCGAAGAGTCTATGAAAAATGGTGAAATCCTCAAAGACAAATTGATCACTGGATACCCAATTTGTAACCCTGGTAAATCACAGATGTTGATGGTTAAAGGCAGGAAATCAGGATGTCATCAAGGCAGTAGCATGCACTCTGCTACAAACAGCACAGCTGAAAACAAGGTTAAGGTTATTTCCCCAAATCACTGTGCAAGTGCATGAGCACACTGACACATTGCAGTGCTGCTTCCTCCTCACACAGTCAGAAATATGGAACTTTCCTATAGACTTGCTGTTATCTGTGACAGTAGTAAAAAAAAAAACCTGATTAGCACAAGTGGAGTGTGCACAGCATAAAAAATATCTTCTTTCCTTTGCAGCCACACGGAGGCAGAGAGCTCAGAGCTTTTGTTCAAGGTGTATAAGAATATAAAACATGGACTGAAAACCCTGCAATGAAGAGACTTGGGAGACCTTGAGAATAGAACAGCACATTCTGTCCAACAGAGGAGTCCTCGTGGGCAGTTGCCCAGGAGTACACTCGACCTACTCTCACACACTGATTTCTACCATCCACTGTCATACTGGAGGAACCGTTTGTCATTTAGGAACAATCTCATCCACAAAGCCAATTCCCCTTTAGGACCACTTATGGATCCTCCAAAGCAAATAAGCCAAAAAAATGAAGAATAGAACAGACTGCTAATGACTCTGTTCAGACGGTAAGCACAATGTCTACCGCCTGCAGACTCAGGCAGTTTCCCTGTTATGGCTTTTTCTACAGAAACAGCTGATGAGACGCCTGGAAAAACCCAATACTGGCTAAAGAAATGCATTTGCTGTATGTTTACATCCAGGAAAGCGTTTGGTCATCCTCGCCGCCACAGATATTTTCAAAAGCCAGGAAGTGGATTTTGGTTGAAGGCCACCAAAAACACAGGAAAAGGGCAAGAGGCAGTCAGAGGAAACAACAAAGAGGACCATCTTTGCTGTGTCAGCCGGGGAAGAGGAAAAAAAGAAAAGTTTTTCCACTAGGCCACTCACAATAATTAAAGTTCAGTGTGAGGCCACGGCAAGGGTGGTACAGCCGTGAAACTCAGTCTGACATGTGATACTGGGGCAGCATCTTGATTGGCTGAAGAGGGCTGGCGATAAATAGCCGCTGATGAAACTGTCTCCTCCGGGATCAAGGCTGTTTTTTTTCACCAGGGGGACATTAAAGGGACTTCTACATAAAATATGGATGTGCATAGGAACACATATACTTACAGATGTCAGTAAAACATATGTAACATATTCAAACTAGGATTCCAGTCCTGCTTGAGTGGATGACACCTGCGGTCACCATGACAACAGCAACACATCTTAAGCAACAACTCATGAATTACAAATACAGACTGATGGATGTAGCCACTATGACTTCACCCAGTGGTTTGTGGATTAGCATGAAATTTGACCGCTGCCATTTTTGTGGTTTGGAGCCAGAAATGACCTTATTTGGATAGTAGGGTCGGGGTACACCCTTATTTGAAGCCTGATATCTACGTAATTATAAAATTATTTTCAGATGGACCACCAGGACACGGATAAGGTGAAGTTACTTTAGCTAATGACTTGTGGAGTTGATGGTTTTTGTGTTTTGGAGTCTCTCTCTTGTGTATACAGTTAAGCCCCCGTCCACATAGAGATGAAACGAATACGTCTCCCTCGAAAACGGATATTTATATCTGCATCCTCACGAAAAAGCCGAAAATGCTGTAGTCAATATGCCAGGCCTGTATGTGGCGCTGTAACGCTGCCACAGAAACACACCAAAACAAGGAAGAAGACACGGAGCATGTGCATTAAACTCGTACGAGGTAAAACCAACACCCACAACAACACACACTTGTTTCTCACAGTAGTTGTGTAGTTTCAGAAGATTTTGCTGTAAAAGTCAAAACAAGCCCAGTAGCTGCTGCAGCACTAACGCTACGCTGTGTTCTGCCATTTTTACTGTTGTTGTCGGGGTTGTGGAGGCAAGTTAAGGGTCAGAGGCGGGGCTACGGCGGTAGCGTTTGAGGAGAATGTGTATTCGCCGTCCACATGGAGACGCAGCGGGTGGCGTCTTCAGACTTTCCCTTCAAAAAGTATCGGTTTCGGCTGCCAAATCTCCATCTCCATGTGGACGCAAGACGTAAACAATAAAAAACTTTGCGGTTTACACTGAAACCTGTCTCCATGTGGACGGGGCCTTAGAGGTATGCATAGCTCCTACAACTCTCATCAAGTAATTACTGTGTGTTTAGTTTGTTTTTCCCCCATTTCCTCACTTGCAGAAATTAAAAGTAAAACATCAATTTTTTTATGTAGTTGTATATTTTTGATGAACAATCGTCACCAGCTCTTCCTCCTTTGACGAATAATTGCGCTGCCTGCGTCTGCTTCACAGTAAAAGCCATTTTTAGCAGTTGAAAGCTTTTTGTGTGAAGTAACAGCGGTGGGACTCGGCTCGGTTTGCTTCGATTTGCATTTGCAGTAACTTAATACAGCTTTGATACGGTCTGAAGAGAGAGAACAGTAAACAGCGAGGCTGTAATCAATGAGATAAAACTGTGCTGGATTACATGCATGCATCGTTTCCTGTGAATCCCTTGTGCAAGTAAAAGCAATCTGAATCCAGTCTGAGGAGGAATGCCAACCGTAAAAGGTATCAAAAATGGGGTTGGATTTTAGGAAAACCTCATGGATTATAGGCCTCTCACACACCCTAAAGTTAGATTTTCTCCAAGGTGATATTGATCACCACAGTTTACAGAAATTAGATCCATTCAGCTTCAAGTACGAAGAGAGAGGAAAGAGGAAAAAGTGGCTTGAAAGGGTGAGAAATCGTTGTATATGTTACTTCATCTCTGTAAATGTTGTAAATATTTTTGTGTTATTGATTTATTTTTAATCCATTTAAAATAAACAACATGGCAGAAATGGAAATTATGGGCTTTAACTGTGGAGTATTTATTTAAATAAATGGAATCAGTTGGTGAAGCGTCATTGGTGAGTGTAAATGAAGCGAGAACCAAAGCAAGTCACTGAAGCATGAAATTAATCCTATAATAGCTTGGGAGTACAAGAGAAACATCTGAAAATAGGATTGGATTGGTCTACAACAACGTACCACAAAGACAACCGATAATAGAGCGAGCAGGAGGCCTCTGACCCGTCAGATATGTCGCTTCTTCCTGTAACCCCCCCCCCCGGGAGTCTGCAGCCCAGTTGAATCATGTTAATCACAACCATGTAACCAAAACAAGAGGAGATCAGTATTCACTGTGGCCTCGAGGGGTTTCATTCGTCATATCAGCCGGGGAAAGTCATCCATCACACACACTGTTGACCAAAAGATCTGAATCTAATCTCCAGGAAGTCAGGCAGGAGAGCAGACGACCCCCCCCCGAATCCCTCAGAGACCAGAGGACCCAACCGCGACCTGACCGATGAGCCGCTGGGGTCGAATTATCAACACAGCCCTCAGATACTCACCCTGCAGAGGAGGGCGGCGAGAACCACGGCCTCTGCCCCTGCATTCATAACCGCCACTCTGCTGGGATCCCAGTCCCAGTTCAGCACTTTCCTCCATCTTATCTTTTATTCATTATTTTAATTTCCCTGGCAGCTTCCCACAGCCAGGGCTCCTTCTGTGGCGGATAAGTGCTTATGATGGTGTCATTAAAAAGTGCAGAAAAACAATGGCTGCCATTTAAATTATTGATTGTGGTAATGGATATGTTGTGAGGAGCGTTCTGGTCTCT
Source organism: Pseudochromis fuscus (assembly GCA_900323345.1). NCBI lineage: Eukaryota > Metazoa > Chordata > Actinopteri > Pseudochromidae > Pseudochromis > Pseudochromis fuscus. The sequence continues at coordinate 23,875 of OOFC01044847.1, read as the reverse complement.
ACACGCAACACATGCGAGGATGAGCTGGGAGTGAGGACGATCAGCGGGGGGAGGTGAAGGGTCGTGTGTTTTACCTTTACGGGAGTCGACGTTAAATTCTGAATAAAGATGGTAATTTTATTTGAAGAGCTGCGTCTTTAACACAATAAACAATCAAGGGTTTCTTGTGTGAATGAAACGGAGCTTCAAGTTTGAGGGGCATATGCAAAACAGTGCTGCGTTCGCACAGCAGTTTCCAATGAATAATTTATCAGGATGAACTTAGATGTGATGTGCCTGTAACTTATTATCTAACTTTAGAAAATTTATACCCACCTGAATTAAAATAATCCTGGATATATTCTTGTATGTATTTCAATATTTTGCCAGCTTTCTAACATTGATCTTCCAGTCACTTTCACTCAGTTTTTCCATGTTATCTTTTGTGTTTTGTGTCGGTGGTCAGATGTTTTTTGTTGCTTGAAGTCGATTCGGGTGTTTTTGAAATATTAATCCGTCGCGCTGACAGATTTTTCAGATGTAGGTTGAAATGAAAGAGACACAGTTTCAGAAAAAAGTGACTAACGGAGGAAATTTACCGTAAATAAGTTGCTGGGAATAAAAAAAAAGAAGCAGAGTGGGCGCAATATGAAAATACCACATGCGCTTTATAAGGGGACTGAATTGTAAAAGATGCACTAATTGGTGTTGCAGCCCCTTGCAGTCCACCTCTGGTGTTTTTAACCTGCCGGTGATGTGGGTGGCAAGCAGCCTGCAACATTCAGCACCATTAGCAACTCAGCAACATATCTATTGTTCTGGGTGGATTAAAAAAAAGAGGCGATGCACAAAATGGTCAGTCCTGCATCCATCACATTTCAATTCTTTGAACTAGATAAATAAATAAATAAAAATCAGTGATGCAAACAGGAGACAGCACTGAAAACAGCTGCAAGAAGCTATTAGCGTTTCTTTAGACGACCACCTTTTCATTTGTTCGACACGCCGCCAACACCTGGCCCTGCTCGCTGCCTCTTTCTCTTTATGAGACCTGACAGGCGGGCTCTCTACATGTAGACCAAAGTTCAATCTACTGTTAATCTTCCTTTTTTTGACAAGAAGCAGACAGACTAGTGGAACAGGAGTTGGTAATTAATCCGATGGGAATGTTTACTGTTTCCAGAGGAATGCCTCTGAACCCGCAGAGCAGCAGAAATGACTCTGATCCAACTCGGCTCAAAGGAAATTTCTGGGGAAAACCAGATATTGAGGGAAGTTTAACAGTCAGATGTTGTGGGCAGCATTTTTCAAAGACCATATTTAGATGTTAAAACAATATTTCAGTCGTAGAGTATTTTTCCACCCACATGTTGTTTCCCATTGACGCTCTTGACAATTATGGGACACATCTGTAAACACTGTTCTGTGCGCTGGAACACACGACACTTCAGCTCGGTAAACCGCTACTAAAATGTGATTTTATGGCACGGCTGCGCATGTATAAATACATGATGTGCTTTGGTAAACACTCAGTGGAAGTAGCATGAGAGTGTAGCATGTAGCGTGCTCAGCTCTGATCCAAACACAAGACATTAACAGGGGATATAAAAGTTTGCATTGATGCTGGGAAAATTAGACTTTGAGTCCGTTTTGGACACCATGTGGGCAAAAAAACTCATTGGGCTAAAATTGTTTTCATAACTTTTTGGTTTAAAGCTAAAAGAAGTAGTTTGGCGCTGGATTAGCTAGTGTTTGTTAGCCATGCTCGCAGCTGTGAGGCTGGTCCAGTCCTTACTTTGGTCCATGGGTCCTAGACATCGGGCACTGACTCATCTTCTTCTGTAGCGTTTGTTAAATCTGTGGTTAACCGCGACAGACGTCAAAGGCAGCGGCAAATTTTAAAACAAGCTGCCGAGATGCGGCTGCTATCAGCGGGGATCCTCAGCTCCGTGCGCCCAGTTGATGCAGATATCTATCGGCTCCACAGGATGATTTGTTTTAACAGCAGCTTATCTCCTAATCTATACCCTCATCATCAGTGTCACTGTGTTCAATTTGTAATTCATGATTCCTGCAGGGAGTCCTCCCAATTTAGGTCATAAGCTGTTGTTGTGGGACTTGTCATTTCCCTGAATCTTTGCAATGAAGGTGGAAGGAGAGTAAACAGCATCAACTATATATGCACTATAAGGAAGTAATGCCAAGTTACAAGCAAATTTTACATGGTGAATTTTAGCATTGTCATTGTGAGTGTGTTAGCACAGCCAAACCCAAGGATGAATCTGTAACTAAACAAAATAATTAAGCTATATTATATTAAGTTTCAGCTGCAGCCTTGTTCCTGACCCTGTAAAATTGTGTTATGTTTACTGTTACGCATCACTGTCGCTCTCCCTCCTTTCGGTCCCTCCTACTTCTGGCGTCCTTTTGTGACATCACACCTTTTCTTTCTTTTTTTGGTCTCAAGCAGGTTTCACATTGTCCATGTCCATGTGCAGATTGTTGGGGACTTTGTTATTTTACTTTGTTTTTGTTAGTTCGGGCTGGAGATCTTTGGCAGCCATGTTTTCAACTCTTTTGTTTTAGTCGTAGATTTTGGAGTTACAGGTTTAGTTAAGGTGGGGAGATGCTGGGAGCGACGGCCCATTGCATAGTCTCTGTTGTTTGATCAATTTGTTTCTTCTTCTTTAAATCTCTTGTGAATTTGGGTTTTTTTTGACAACACTGAATCCTTTATGTTCCCATTTCCATAAAAAAATACAAGCTGTGGGTTGAGCCCCTTTGAAGGAAGTAACATTGACGATGACATAAATCTACATAAGCAGTGACTCATGATGATTCTACTTCCTGTCGCTCAACTTTGAAACTAGTTAAAAAGGGAAGTGAGTCCAAGAAAAGTTCTGGTCACATCAAACCAGTGTGGCGACTCATTCAAAGTCACCAGCGGTTAGACAGTGTTAACTTGACCACACATTATACAGATTTCTGTGGAAACCAAACCTCAACATCACCGAACAGGAACTGAGGACGAGCTTATCGTCGCCGTCTGAGTCCGTCCAGAACTTTATGACACGAGTTTGACTCTATAAAACCAAGAAGGAGAGGGTGTTTTTTTTTCTGGGACTTCAACAACAAGTAGTATTTGCGATCTTTTTCATGATGGCAGAAGTGCCGGTTGCCACGGTTTCTGAGAAGTACTTCTATTAGCTGTTAATCGAAACAGGCGAAACTTGTGTCCCATGTGATTGTGGCGTTAGGCATACTTGCTTATTAAGACAAATATATTTCAGAAGCTCCAGTAGTTTCCCAGAGGACAGATAAAGGAAGTAATATCACCATGGACTCAGATAAGACGAAGTCGCTGAGGACCGGACAGCCAAGTAGGAAAACTAAGAGGAAGTCATTTGTTAAATCAACTGAGGTTTGATAGAAACTTTCCCCTAGTTGAGCTCCTTCCTCTGCTTTTTCTCAGCATCCAACAAAAAAACTTGTTTACTTATCAGACTAAAGCTGGAGAGAAACTTTAGTATCTCCCTAAAAGCAAACCACAATCTCTGTCAAATCCCCCAGTTGTGAGGGTTTCAGGAGTAATCAGAGAAATTCAGCTTTCCACCGCTGATACAACTTGGACGCTCTTGAAGCAAAGGCATCATCTCCGCTCACTGAACTGCAGTCGGCCAAGTTGTTAAACGCTTCTCTTTTCCATCTGCGACTGCGTGTGATGGTGATGATGATGAGGGAGAAGCACCACGGGCTGTGATGTTTTCTGAGCGGCTTCTTGTTTCCTCTCTAATTCCCTGATTTCTAAAGGTTCTCCAGGAAATACGTAGTAATCCTGTGCAGCGGCGGCGTTTCACACCTAGTTAACAGTCGGAGCTCCGTCTCAAACTGCGCCGAGCCTCCTGCCAGATAGGGATATGTGCATAGATTGAGTGTTAGCCTACGACTGCCAAGAAAATGTGTGAATTAACAAAACGTAGGCTATTACCGAGTCGGCTGGCTTACCGCTGCTTCGCTCGGGAGCTGGTCTGATGCAAACAGTTTTAGGAATCCTTCTCCAGGGCATCCCAGCGGATCCATAATATTAACTTGGCCTGTGGATTTTCAACTTAAAAGATGCTGAGCTTTATCTCCTCCCTGCTACATTATACATATGACTCCGCCATAATGAAGCCTTGGACGAATTCTCCAGGCTTAACAGGCAGGCAGGGAGGTTAATTCTTGCAAATTAAAGGTGAGCATAAAGAAGTCTCCGTTTAATACGAAGGAATAATTCCATGGCGTTTTAATTTTTAGGGTCGCCAATATGTTCCACCTCTAGCAGCAGGATTACTTACACTGTAATTTGAGTGTCAGGTAAATCACAATAAGACATCTGTCCTGTTCTGTTCCCTCCGAGAAGCAGATTATAGAGGAAAAAAAATATGTCTCAACACAATCCTACCTGCTTGGCCACATCCTGATAAATGGAGGCAGAGGGAGGGATATTCTAACTACAACAGCACATCCATCTTGCAAAGTATAACAATTTCTCTGGTGCACCAAAGGTTCATATTGGCAGCAGCTGTCTGTGCAGATATAAAACTCCAGCTCCAAATTAACTTGGCAGGGATAATCCCACAAAACGATGGCTACAGCGATGAAAATAACATTCGTACAAATTCCTTGTGACCCAGGCGAGGTCAGAGTGTTTCTCCTCTCCGGCAGAAAAAAAAAAAAAAATGCAAACAGCCCTGCAGGTGCGTCTGACACTTCAGCTGGACATTTCAGAGGCGTCCGGTAAACGGAACTGGATGTTGACCTTTGAACTCGGACAGACGTGCAGCCAAGTGGCACGTGCGTGTTAAGACGCCACCTCTTGTTTGGGTTAAATGAGCCCCAGGGCTGCTGCCGCTGTTGGCACTCATAATCACCACATTAACCACACGTTCAGTCGTATTACCAGTTAGACGGAGTAAACAGAAATTGAATGTGTCCGCGGGTCAGCGATGAGATGGAAAAACGCAGTCAGCTGGGTGAAATTATCAACAACAATCTCGGTGGTTTGTAGGTCATTCAAAAAAAAAAAAAGCACAGTCCAGTGAGGAATGGCTGAAACATTTCACAGTTCCTCATTTAAAAGGAGTCGCCAGAGGTAATTGGAAAATGAACACACCTCTCTGTGGTGCTGTACGTTGCTGGGGTCCCCACAGGTCTGTGCTAAGGCCCATTAGAGGGACATCTGGAAGACAGATACTGGAGTCACACACACAACCACAACCACTAATACTGGGTCTTTCTGCTAACCTAAGGGATCCCATGGCTGCACATGAAAGCATCCATGACCCAGTGGGGGAAGTACATATTTATTTCAGAATCGTGTGTGTAAAAACAGAATCAGGAGCATTTCCTAATACCGCACAATAACCAAACATTCGCTCCCACTTTCAGTATCATATTTGAGAATAAATAATTTTCTCAGTTTTGTTTCTTTCTGGAAATACCTGTGATTATTTAGTAGGTTAAACAAACACTCAGTTTAATTATTTCTGGATTGTTTCTGCTAATTTCATCTCCTTCTCTGTTTATTTTCTCGCTTTCTTAGCAGAGGTTATAAATATTCATCAGCTACCGAACAAAATGTTGCATTTACATTTGTATTTTTTGTAGGGCTGTCAAAATAAAAGCATTAACTCAGATTAATCCATCATCATGATTAATCTGATTAGTAATTTTAAGGTAATTAATCCATCTGCAGCACAGAATGACTCTGAACGTCTTTGCATTTTGGGCAGTTTGTCCAAGTGGAGTTAGCGTCACACATGTACAAATAGGCAGTTAATCCTGTGGTGACTGATAAACATGGAAGATGCTAAACAGCAGGTTGGTCCTCTCCATAGGAAATCTGAGTACAAAAAAATCAAGACAGAATAGTTGCCTGACATTCTGCAGGAAGAAG
>OOFC01044847.1:0-14771 GCA_900323345.1 Pseudochromis fuscus | reverse complement strand
TCTAAAGTAAAATTAGTGACTGATAACTGTAAAAAAATAAAAAATAATAAGCATCTTTTCTGTCATTTTAAATAGATTTGTTTGTTAATTAACATCTTCACAGCAAAAATGTTATTGAATGAATGAGTTTATGTGGATTTCATTGTTTTTAAATGTGTAAAAATCAAAACATCTCAAGCTACAAACTGTATTTTAACAAAGGAAAATCACTTTATATTTTTAAGAGTTGGTCATCCCCAAACCACAGACACACATGAGTTCATCCAGTGAGCTCACATCTAAGAGGTGGACACGTTACTGTATGATTGTGGTTTGTGGTCCATTTTACCACCAAGCTGGTCCACAGCAGTGTGACCCGGTGTGGCTGTCCCTGGCTGCCGTGGAAACAGCTCGGCACACAGCGTGACGGAAACAAACCGAAATGGGATAACTGGAAAACCACGTCCATATGGTTTTGTCGGGGGGGTCAGTGGTCCATATGGTCAGTCTGTGTGCCCTGTGCCCCACAGGAACCCAGCTGAGCGGCCCCCGATGGCATACTTGACACCAAGCATTCTTGCAGCGGTGACTGAAATAAAAGACCCCGAAAAGAGAGGTCAAATGCTTCATTTGAGAAACACAAAGTCCTGCTTCAGGCTCTCAGGCTGCAAAAGGACATGAAGAAGGAAAAAAAAGAGGTGTCAGAGTTATCAGAGCAGGGCTAGAATGCATGAGTCACTCCTGAGGATATCTACAGGACTGCTCGCAGGTTTTTAGGATGAGACACAGTCGCTCTGGGACAGTTAGCTGCCCCATGTGCTGCAAAACGTTTCAGACAAGCCTGTGTTTATTGTTCTTCTGATTTTTAGTTTATTTTTGATACATCATTACACTGCCAAGACCTCCACAGAACATGAGTCTACTTTAAGACTCATGGCTGACAATATAAGATCTCCTTTTAAAAAAATTCAAACTAAATTTAAACTGCGTGAATAAACACGAGCGCCGGCGTGTTAAATCTATGTGACGTTAAACGCCGGATGGCAACAGCGATTCACATGAAAGTCTTCATTTGGACCCCAAGTGTCTGGGCTAATAAAAGCTACTCGGCTGCACAGATTGCACTGTGCGTGATTTTCACTAAACAAAGAACACACAGGAGGAAAAAGAAAAGTTGTTTGATCTCCTGGGCTCTCACTAATCCAGCGTGTAGTTCTGCATTTGTTCAAACATGTGAGTGCATTTCATCACTGTCAGTGTCTAATGACCTTAAATCCATGGATCTGAAAAGGGCACAGTTCTTCGTATGTCCGCTGCCAAGTTCTTCTCCAGTTTCATGATGGAGTGACCTTAAAAAGGCAAATTAAATTGAATTCACCCATAGATTCCCTCTGCTGTTTCAATTCAATCCCCTTCCCTTGAGAACTTCCCAACAAACATTTCAATAACAAAGGCATTCCCTCTTTGTCTGGGTTGCAATAATTAAGAGTCTACAGCTGGGTCTTTCACTAGAAGAAAAAAAAAAGCATTATCACAGGAACCTCCTTTGTTGGAAAATTCATCTTAAGAGCTGCACTTCCTGCTGTGATCACATTTGCATGAAATCAAAGTCATCATTCATTTTCATTATTGACACAAGACTTACGACATAAATATCATTCACTCACAGTTCTGTGTCTTCAAGTTTCTGTAAATGAATACTTCATCAAGCCAATACAGCGCAGCGCAGTTAACGCTACATCTAAATCAAGAGCGATCAGCCAGAAGTATTATAGCTCAATTCATGTTGGACAGAGTAATTCATCAAAGTGCTTCAGACGCTCGCACTGAAATCTGCGGTGGGAGAGATGAAATGAGCTCAAACAAAACAGAGTGCCTGCTAGAGGCCACGCACACTACACCCAGTCGCGGCATTTAAATCATCCTAATCATCCGTCCCACTCGCTGTATAATAATATATTGCAGCGAGAGAGAGAATCCCCACCACATTTACAACGCCTACGTCTCCGCTTCCCACACAGAGTCTGTGTCAACTTGCAAAAACAGCCACTACACACCCTGACATGGTACACACACACACACACACACACACGAGGTCTAGCCACACCGTGTACACAGCATCAGTAAGAAATATGTACACTGTAAAAAACATTGTAATTTTACACAAAATGTTTTTTAAACATTAAAAAATGATTAAAACAGACTGTAAATGTACATGTACAATGTGAAATAACATAAAACTTTAAAAGCCATAAATTGTCTATAGTTTAAAAGACATTTTTGTGTTTTTCATGTAAAAATTAGTTTAGATTTTTTTTTAATTTGCCAGATGAAACACCTACATTCATGTTTAATGTGTAAATACTTTTCTAAAATGTAATACAATTAATTGCAACTAACTGTGAAATAAAGCATTAGTTCTGTAATTTTTCACAGATTTTTTTGTTAATTAACAGAACTGTAAGAGTTTTCACATTAAAAACATCGGTTAAATGCTTCAGTTTTATTGTTTTTGCATTTGTAAATATCCTTTATTACATAACATTAACATGAAAAAGACCAAAAATACATGAGATTTAATGTAAAATTAAAACTACAAACTGCTGTCAAATCTGCTGTTTTTTTATTTATTTTACAGTTTTGTTTGTTTGTTGTTGTTGTTTTAAATTCTGTGCTGTGATAAATTCCTAATTTTCACAACCCATAATGTATGCAAATTGCTCGCTTTGTCCATTCTCCACTCTAAAACCCACACATATAAAATCTAAAATGACACAAATCAGAGAAAAGCAGCAAATCCTCTCATGTAAGAGCCTGAGATTGATGATTATTTGGCCTTTTTGCATAATAAACAACTCAGGCATTTACACAGTTCATCAATTTTCCTGCCATTCGACTAATCGATGACCCGCTCCAGCTCTGTAATGCTCGTTTCCCATCACTCCAACATTGGCATCCTTTTTGTTTTCACCTGCTTTTCTCCAATTAACTTCTCCCTCCTGTGTTTGAAACTCCTCGAGGTGACTGTGTGGCAGCTAACGTGAGCTTAATTGAAAGATCAAGTGCAAGGGAAAATCTTCACGTTAGCTGCTGTGCACATTAAACTTAATCAGCCTGGAAGTTAAAAAGGGGAGGTGGTGGTGGTGGTGATGTGATGCACCCTGGGGGCAACCATTAACCGAGCCCTCACATGACTCCATACTGAAACAACACAGAAGATGTTTACGTCTGGGAGATGCACTTAAATGCAACACAGCCTGTCTGGGAGAGCTTTGATGTGTGAAGTGATACAAGTTTGAGAGTCAGTTAAAAATGTGGTGGTGGTGGTGGTGGATGATTAATTGAAGTAGCAGGTGCTCTGATGGCTGCTGAACACATTATAGTCTTCATTGCATGTCATGATCTGAACATAAGGTGTGCTACATTGAAAACCAACACTCCCAGTCCATGTCACATGGTTCCCAGCAGCCTGTGGTGCGTTGGGGTGTCTCAGGTTGGACAAAGGGAAGAGAGAGGGAGAGAGAGAGGACCACTCCGTCCCTCCTGAGGCTTCCCCTGCTCTCATTGGTCAGCTGAAAATCCTTTTGTTTTGGCTCTCACGGTTGAAAATCCTTGCGTCTCATGAATGGAAGCTGCAGAAAAATGTATCAAAACACCTCACTCCGGATTAAAAAGGCGATGCCCTGATAAGAATTTCTCGATAGTTGTGATTGATAATAATCAGTATCGATATTCGTGCGTAAAATGCAAGCGTGCGTAACTCTCCAAGCAGCAGCAGCAGCAGCAGCAGCAGCAGCTCTTTCTTTCCACTTTAAAGCGCAGAAAAACGAGCCAACTCTAGACTTAGATTAGAATACATAGTGACCCATTCATTCTCTATACGGGCAGCGGGCGCCTCTCTCTTCGCTGAAAGGAGCCCGTTATATTGGTGATGTCTCCGGTTGTATACAGGACACACACGCGCGCGCGCACGCACACACAGTCAAATCAGCCTAAAAACTTTTCCATTTCTGTTCCCCTCAGAAACACAGCAGTCACGCAGAGAACTGCAAAAAAAGCACGAGGGCATGAACTTCATTGAAAACCGAGCCGGCGGAGAGACAATAACAGATTTCCCACAAAAAGAAAAAGGACGTGACCGCACCGCTGACAGCAATCAAAAGGACTGAGAATAAGGCACTGATATGTGATAATAATAATATGATAATGTGGGAAATATAAAATAAAAACCTACCATGAGTTTGTTTCTTGGAGCAGTCGCTCACACGACCAGCAGCCGGATCAAACAACTTCTCATTGCCTGCTCGGATATATCTCCATTCCGGTCACTGGTCACGGGATTAATAGCATTTGTAAGTCCGTGTAATTATTATTTTTTTTCTCCTCCGCTGGCGGTGATGAGAACAAGTTGTAGACTCTCAGCTGTGTGACAGTCTCTCTCTTTCTGTGCCGCCGATATGAACGGTGGGAGTCAGCCTCCCTCTCCCCTGTCTCCCTCTCTCTCTCTGTGTGTGTCTCTACTGGTGGTAAAGGGGTGAGGGGGTGAGAAGGGTGGAGGCAGGGGTTGGGTTGGGGGGAGGCATGGAGCTATAATAATCCCTACCCAAACAGGAAAACTACCTCAGCTAGAATAAAATCAGGATAAACATTATAAAAATGCACATTTTAAAAAGCCACTTTAATACAAATATTAATAAATAAATAAATAACATTTTCTTGCTTCCCCAGTCACAGGTTATCTGCAGGCTTTTTGAGATATCAGATTCATATTTTCCTGCCAAATACAATGGACGTGAAGGGAATATAATTTGTGGAGCAATTGAAAGATTACATTAAAGGAAAAGAAAAAACTGTGAGTTTTTAGATGGATTCCTGCTGCAAACCTGTGGTGCACATCACACTCCTCTAACTCTGATCAAAAGACTATCAACTCAAGTAAAAAATTACAATCAAGGTGTACTTGTGAGTCATTTTTTAAAGATATACATCCCTAGTAGAAATCAATAGACCTGAGGCTGACAGCCACATACAGGCTGGGGAAATAGAAAAGCACCGAGAGACTGATTAAGCAACTATTTTTGTCCGTGTTGGTCTTTTAATGGGATTTGTTGACAATATTGGTCTTATTTTATTTAGATTATAGCAACCACAGACTAATGGCATATCCTTTAATGGTATTTTCAATGCTCTAGGCACCACAAATGATCCATTTATGTCCATTATGTTATATTTGAAGGAGAGTTCTCAACAAGCAAAGACACCCACATGGCAGTGATGTTATGGGTAAATGGAGCTGTTGAAGCCACAATGTAATAACAGCTGATAATGTAATAACAGCTGATACCGTAATAAATTTTCCCTTTTTGAAATGTAATAGGCCGATAACTTAATAACTGGCCAGTAATGTAATAAAAGTCCTGAACCGATAGCGTAATAATTTTTGGCCAACAACGTAATAATTTATTACGTTATTGGCCGAACTTCGACGAACTTCCTTCAAGGAACAATACAAGTCTTATCTCCAACAAACTGTCTCAGATTGTAGACGTTATCGTCCTGCATGTGTCTGCAGACTGTCAACAAAATCCATGAAGATGTTTCAAGAGCATTTGGCTGTTTTAGAAATGAAGCAAACATGACATCACCCATCTGTTCGTGGATTTTTAAGTCTGGAGAATCAAACATTTGAATGTTGCCATGTTTATTGCTTGGAGACAGGAGCTGACCATATTTGGATAAAAAGGGAGGAGTGACGAAGCGAGTCTGACCCTTGAACCTGAGGTCACTGTGTAAAATAATCAACTTTAGTTCTGGTCGATTTAGCTGACAACACGGCTAAATATTCATCTTTTTAATTCTACTTCTTCTCAGGGTTTTTATTTTCCAGATGGACCATCAGATCACTCATAAGAAGATCTGACTTTAGTGACATCAGAATGACTTGTGGGAAAATGAATTGACTGAGTATTTAATGATTGAAAATAATGATTTTTGAATTGATGTCAGTTTTTTGGAGCCAGCCTCTGGTGCACTTTGTCCATTTCTACATACAGTAGTCCATGGCCATTTCTCAATTCAAAGTACGCAAACTTGTATTCGTGTACTTGTTGAGAATATACCTGCAAGTCGGACTCTGGAGTACAAACTTGCGGGAAGGTGAGAACGCGCCGAGGCTAAAGTGCGATTACAACGCCAGCGTACTTGTTGACGTCACATCTCCACTTACTGTTGCGTAATGCATTATGGGTTATTTGGCTTCCCCAAGTCCACACAAGTCTGGTCTGATGCAGGCTCGATAAGCAGGAGTAGCGAGAACACATCGGGGTATTTCATGCGTTCTCGGGCAGATGTGTACTTTGAACTGGAACAGTACTGGGTCTCCCACTGATGACGTTTCACGAGTACACAAGAACGTAAGTACGGACAAGTACGCATATTGAAAAACGGCCTATGTTTTTTACCTACCACTTGCTTCTTCTTCTTCTTTTGCTCTGGCTCATAGATGCAGTTGTGGTGTTTTGCTGCCCCCTTCAGGTTCTCTTTTTCTTTTGGTAAAAAAAATAAAAAATAAGACCATTATAGGAAAGGAGTTTCTTCTGATCTTGCACAAAAGCTAATTGTTTCTTGTGTAATACCCTACCTCTTAAAAGGAAACTACTGAGATCTGTTCAGTAGTCTTTCCATAATTTGCAATGAGACGGACAAACTAACTAACACAGTTGAAAACATAGCTTTGCCTTTACTAATCTGGACGTGCTGGCCCTTTAACCTCAACCATTAACTGATCTTAAACTCCTTCTCCAGTGTAAAGCTAAATGTTTTGCGCCTGAATGGAGGGAGTGTGTTTACTGTTGAAACCACATAAACAGAAAAACACCATTAATCTATTATTGAACCATCACTGGAATATTACGGCGCTTTAACTTCAGAGGGAGATAAGGGTGAATTTAACCAACAGCTCTGTGTTTCTGCGTGTGCTGAACAGAGAAAGCAAAGCCAGTCCGTCCACAGCTCTTGCAGTCCAGCAGGCAGATGCATCTGGAGCAGAGATGTGGGAGATGATTCACCATGATGCATCAAGACGGCTGTGACCACACAACATGTGGCCACGGCTCTGTCTGCGAGCGCGGGGGGTTTCACTTAAGAGCACGCTCAGCCGGGAAACATGTTGTCTCGTATCACGTTTCATCGCTGCTGAGTCAGTAACCATCATCCTCACAATCACTGCTTTGGTTCTACTTCTCTACATGCTACTTTCATAAGCCTCCTGTTATTGCCAATATACTGTAGGTGCTTTTGTTTATTGCAATAAACAAGCAACCCCAGGGATGTTATAGATTTCCGAGAATTTCATCTTCTTGCAATATGAATTTTGTGTGTGTGTGTGTGTGTGTGTGTGTGCATCTCCCTTGTGGACGATATTAATGTAATGATGAAGTGATTGTGTAATGGCTGGTTGTCTCTTCAGCAAGTCATCCAGAGCAATATGAGTCACTCTGCCTGCAGTGTGCCCCACGTCTGCAGTCAGACATGCCTCTCAGCAACAGCCTGCCTCAGCCTCTGTTTCCATCAAAGCCCGGTGGAAATAACAGAAAAGGAAACAGACGCACACAAAAAAATAAAAGTCTCTGGTCTTGTTTGTTTTCTGTGTGTGTGTGTGTGTGTTTCTGGCTGAAAAATGGCATACACCTGAATGTGTTGTATAGCTTTTATTACGTACATTACCAAGGTGACAAGACAGAATATACGAGTTCATATTTCAATGTGTGTTGGTTTTTTTTCTCCTTAGATCCAGCTCCAGTGAAATGAACGACCAGGTATTTGGACCACAACCTCAGGTAATGCAGTTTTCTCTCTGGTATTCAATTTCTTGTTTCATCACACACATCCTAGTATTGCTTTCTCCCCCCAAAAAAATGATTACCCCAGATCAAAGCGCTGATATTTGGCAGTATTGCTAGTATTACTTCCTTCCTAGGCGTCATGCATTACTGTAACTTTCAAATCATCGCCATCACCGCACACCGTTAGTGGCAAATCAAATTCACAGAGTTTTCTGCGGCACTATTGTATTTTTATGCCTCAAAATGTGATCAAAGAATCTGAAAATAGTGTATTAAGTTCTCTCAGGTTTCATATGTTCTCAGTCAGAGGTGAACGAAATCAAATAGAAAAGCTTTTATTTTGTAGTTGAGTCAAATATGACTGGGAGGTTTTTCCCGGGAATAAACTGATATAAAAATCCTTCCAGGATTTGATGTATTTTAGCTGCCGTCTCACCTGGCTCGAGATGAGGAAACCTGCTTCCATCCACATTTAAATTTAGAGAAATAAACTCAAAGTGTCTCAGAGCGGAGCGAGACCCCCCACTGGTTCCTCTGTTAAAAAGGAGTTTTACGAACAGAACACCACCATCAAATGAGCATAATGGGAAGAGTTTAAAATGTTGGAGGGAACTCAGCAGGACGGTCAAATGAGATTAGAAGTAATAGCTTTTAAGCATGGCTGTCGGTGAGGGGTGTGTGTGGAAGAAACGTCTGATAAAATCATGTTGAGGATTTCTAAGGGAAGAGTGAACACTGACCTCACGACTATGACTCATAGTTTCCATTTAGTTTCCAATATTTTTGGTGGATGAAAATGAGGATGAACTGTCTTTATTTTGTCTTTTGTACAAGTGTGTTCGTTGCTAAGTCTGGTTTTAGCTCCCAGGAGCTCAGGCAGCTGCTGCCATGTGGTTCCTCCAGCCTCAGTATTACTCATCTCTTTCTTTCCATATTGTGTGTGTCAGTATGACCATAATCATTCTGTACAAACTATTCAGCAACTGTTACAGGGAGTAAACAAAGATCATCAAATGTAATTTCCAAGTAAGAATAATGGGATTTTTAATCTTTAACTAATAACATTTAAGAAACAATAAAAAAAACATTGCTGAAAAATAATGTAGCCAAGTTCATCCTGTCTAAATACTACCAACAAGATCAGCTGCTACACAAAGTCCAGTACACACAGGATATTATCAGAGAACATGTTTGAATATGGTTTTACCTGCTTGACAGAAAGATGGCTTAACTTACAGATATAGAAATGGATGAAGCAACCAGGTTTAAAAAATGAAGCCAAGTGAAAAACGTGCAATACTCCCAACGTGCAATACTCCCAACACTCCCAACAGGGACGGCAGTGGCTCAGTGGTGGAGCGGCCGTCTACCAACCGAAGTGTCGGTGGTTCGATTCCTTGGGCAAGACACTTTACCCACCTTGCCCTGCATGAATGTTGGATAAATGGGTTGCAAATTAGCAGCCATGCCTCCATCAGTCTGCCCCAGGGCCACTAAGCTAGCCACAGCGGCCCTAGCTTAGCTTACCACCACCGGTGTGAATGACTAATGGTCTCTGTCCGAGCGCTTTGAGTCTGGGCTTCCAGAGAAAAGTGCCATATAAATCCAAAGCATTATTATTATTATTATTATTATTATTATTATTATTATTAATAATAGCGGCCACTAGACGCTGGCTCCAATAAACTTCAATTCAAAAATCGTCACTTTCAATCCTTAAAGCCAATATTTTTTCCACAAGTCATTCTGATCATTAGTTAAAGTCAGCTCTTCTTATTAGTGATCACGCCCATCTACAAAATAATAAATAAATAAAAAATCGCAAATTAGATATTAGGATTCAAAATGAGGAAGATTTAGGGGCGTGGTTAGTTTGATCATCAGGTCTAGTCCCCAATGACAGTAGCTCTGATCTTGAGTCATTTACATTGGGCAGTGTCCTCAGGTTCAAAGGTCAGACCAGCCTCCTCACTCCCACCCTCATGCCCAAATATGGTCGTTTCTGGCTCCAAACAACCAACATGGTGACATTAAAATGCCTGAATCTCAAGGAATTTGACTCCACGGACCACTGGGTGATGTCACACTTGCTTCCTCCATGTGGGTGTTTTGTAAGATTTCTCCTATAATTTAAAAGGCATAAATGGATCATTTGTGGTGCATTGAAAATATCATGAAAGGATTCACCATTAGCCTGTGGTTGCTAATCGACAGGTGACGCCACGTTAGCTTCAATCTCTTCTTTCTCCAGGTTATGTGATGACTGAAGGCTTATTGTCAATCTTTAAAAAGGGGTCACGAGCATAGCATGGAGTTTCATTTTCCAAATTATGTCTGCCTCACCTGAACTTTTAAAGTTGCACCCTGACCACCTCTGTATGACTTTGTATGCGGGACAAAACAGAACAGAGCACGTCCTTCATTTGGAAAATGTTCCCGCTGAACAGAGTCCAGGCAGCGATTACTCTTCCCCTCAAAATCTATTTGGCAAAATTTATGTATATAAAAATGTTTTTAGGAGCCGAGTATTGAACTAAAGTGCTTGTGTTCATCCTAATCAAAGAACATATTAGTGTCATGTACGCCTCATTAATGGGGCTGTAGTGGGTTTTAGATTATAATTAATACCTGGGGCACAGATGAGTCATCACAAAGATCCTTTATATGAGTTTTAATGTGTTAAACTCAGCTTTTCTTAACTTTAAAATATGAAATCACCTCAGATTTACCAGTTTTCCTCTGACAGTAGCAGATTTCTCAGATGTGGCCTAAGAGACATGACATTAAAAGGACTCATCATTTTTCTAGTCCAGATTTATATGGACTTACATTATGTGAATAAATCATGGAAAACGCCTCCACGGCCTGACACAGCGCCAGCTAAATTTATCGCCATCAGTTAATGTTATTCTAAGGATACAGGGGTTCCTCTAAGTTCAGATGACTCCAGCTGATGGATGCCCTCAGTCCAATCTGCTGTAATCTCTCCAAGATATTTGACTCAACAATCAGTCGGAGACATCGCTACCTGACGCCACAGTGAGCAGTGCTGCCTCAGCACTTCGGCAAACAGGGACTTTCGATCGAAGCTGCCACACTCCATCGTCTTCGTCATACCTCTCTGTGCTTCGGAGGCCGCTCCTCTCCTATCAGCGGATGAATGGAAAAAAATTGAACACTTCTGTTGCAATACTCAATAGAATCAGTAAAGCGCATCACGTGTTGACTAAGCCGAGCTAAAAGAGTCATTGGACGGGAAACAGAAGAATTTTCTCCTTGAAGAACAGGTTTGATTTATGAGGGGCTTCGTGTGTTTCTCATGGAAAAGTTTTGTTTTTTTTGAGGAGATCCTGTCTCTGGAGAGAGCCAATAGAGCCGAATCCTGCAACACTGGACAGGATGCCATACATCAGTTTAGCAGGCAGGGTCAACACCCGCTCGTCCACAGCAGCAGAAATACACAGAAGTGCACACACACTCCCACCACAAACGAGTTTTGTTTAAAGCAGGAGGGAATAAACATATAAGCTAAAAGCTGCAAGGAGGAAAACACAGGTGCTACGAAAATGATAAATCAGAAGAAGTACAAGTAGAAGAAGGCAGCCATGTTGGTAATTAATAAATCTTTGAAAGTATTATTTTCTGCTTCCCTCTCCTCCAGCATGGGGAGATGTAACATTTCCTTGTCATATATAATAATATAGTAAATATCTTTCTATCTCAGATTGCATGTGTGTGTGCAGACTTTCAACAAAATACATTATAGATATAAATGGATAAATGGCGGCAGTGGCTCAGTGGTTGGTAACCAGAGGGTCACCGGTTCAAGTCCCAGCCCAGACAAAATATGGGGTGTGGACTGGTGGCTGGAGAGGGGCCGGTCTACCTCCAGAGGACTGCCGAGGTGACCCCCCAAACTGCTCCAGGGTGTGCTGGATCACCCCCCTCTCTATGCATGTTATGGGTCCCTATGTGTGTGTGGATTGCTTAGAGGGGGCCCTGTGTTTGTAGGGTGAAAATGCCATCTTGTTGTGTGTGTTTGTACTGTGTGCAGCATGCTACACTGACAAAATAAAGCTGCTTTATTAGGTATTATTATTATTGTATTTCACAGGTGCTACCTATCGCTTCCTTCCTCTTTTATCACATCCAAATAATCTGGATTTTCAGGATCCCATTTTCACCTATTTCCTAAAAAGCAATACCACTGTTGTGTTAATCACTCGTATTTAAGGTCACTTAGCAAAGGTGTCTGGTTCACTTTCCAAAAAAAACATGATTACCGGGGTGACTTGAGCGATGTTTTGTTTGAGATCAAAAAGGAAACACTTACAACAGACGGTCATATCCAAAGGATTGCTGCTTTCAAATAACTATTTCGAAACCACAGAATCATTTTTCAAAAACTTTTATCGACTGAGTCCTCTGCAAACATTCAACAACAACAAAAATTTTCTGGCTTCTGCACATACTCAGCAACAAAAACCTGACACAAAACTACTGCAATAGAGCAAAGTAACAAATCAATATGAAAGCAAACTTATCGTGACATCTATTCAGTTTTAACAAGTCAGAATGACATAACAAGATGACGATTCATTACGATCTGTATTCTTACGTAATGATGCTGAATAGTCTGATGGACAAACAAAGAACTCAGCACAGACAAAAATATAAGGACAAGGTGATACATCTTCAGTAGTTTTTGGTGTCAGCGCATAAATTGATTTTGGATATTTGGTCAAATTTGAAGCCACGACTTTGGATTTGTGAAGGACGTTGCAATCCTGTGACACTTTCTAAACTAAATCAAAAAAAGTTCAGGTTGAAACTTCAATCTTTGAAGGAGCTGAAAAGATTTTGCGGCACAGAGCGGTGACAGATAGTTCATTCATTCTTCTGTACAGACTGATTTATTGAACAGATTTTAAAAGTTCAGTGAATAGAAACAGTCTAATTGTCTGCATCTTAACCTTGATCTGCCTCCCCCTCTCCCTCTCGCTGTCTCTCGAGGCTTTAATTGTGTGTTTGCTGAAAGAAAATGATACATGAGTTTGTGCAGTACAGATAGTAGTCGGTATGAAAGCTCCAAGAATGAAGGACGATGGCCAAATGTCAAGTTCTTTAGCAATGATGTCTTCAATTTTTCCATTTCCCATTAATACACGATGTGAAAGGCTTAAATAAGATTCATTTACAATGGTCCTTGGCTGTCACCGTGGAAACAGCCTCTTCTAATAGAATGATAATGTTATTGGCAGCATCAGCTCTGCAGGCTATTGCTAGGACGTGTAGAAACGTTTCCAGTGATGGGACCTCGACTTCGTTTTAAGACTTTCTTCCTCCTGCACCCTCGTGTCTTCCTGAGAAAAATTTTAAACACGCTTGATGCGGCGAAACAAACGCCATTGGTTTAAGAACGGATGAATTTAATGAGCCGACAAAGGAATTCAAATAGCAACCAAAAAAAATTAATAAAAAAGATGGCTGGAGGTAAATAGAAGTACATATAATTTTTTTCTCCCCATTTGCATTTTGCGGCGATTTAATGAGATTTTAAATCAGTCATGTAAATAAACTCGACTCTAAGAGGGTTTTGATGAAGCAATTATTACAGAGTAATGGAAACCTGTCAGTCAGATCTGGAGTATTTTCCCTCAGCATATTTCTTCACTCGTTTGACAGGAAACAGTAACCCCGCGCTGCTGGTTCGGTCGCCACAGACGCAGCTTGAGGAGTATATTTTTGTGATGTTTACGTTTGAAGTGAGGGAGACCACACCGAGGCTTTTTTGAAGTGATGCCGAGTTGTGAATTCTGCACTGCATCGCTGTGTGCCAGAGCGTGGATGCACATGTTATTTTTCATTCAGCTCACTTCAAATCTTGTGCTCAGTGTTTTCTGGTGCACCTCGGGGGATCACATTTCCCCCCCCTGCTTCATGTGAAACAGTTTGATAGCATATCCGGTTTTTGATGTTCTCACCTTTGCATACCTCTATCCAGCTGCTGGATTTCACGCTGAGGACCTGGAGGCTCAAAATCACATTTTCATCTTGTCATTGTTGTTTTCCACTGAGGGAGCCGAATAAGGAGTAAA
The DNA here is from genome assembly GCA_900323345.1 of Pseudochromis fuscus. Classification (NCBI taxonomy): domain Eukaryota; kingdom Metazoa; phylum Chordata; class Actinopteri; family Pseudochromidae; genus Pseudochromis; species Pseudochromis fuscus. The sequence continues at coordinate 850 of OOFC01044847.1, read as the reverse complement.
TGAGAAATCTTTGCAGTGGCACAGACCTGGTGGAGCCGCGTGGCTATTTCCGCCAATCAATATCAATTTGAATGCAAATAAGTGTGATTAAAGTGTGATTAGACAGGCACGGGGCCTCATTGATGTTCTGGTCACAGATCACAGATAGCTGGTTTAGTGTAGAAAATTAGCATTGTGTAATATAATAATGCATTACAACACTACGCCTCCATATTTGACCACGGAGAAATTAGCAGGGTTCTAGCGGGTTAATACTGCAGGATGCCTCGCACGCAGAGACACGGCGGCGGACTGGCTAACGGCCGCCATTTCATTAAACATCACGGCCCGCGTGAGGGACCTAAATTGGATTTTTTAGCTCTGTGATCACAAGAGCTTTTCAAAGAGCATAAGGTCATAAAGCCCGTGAATTTGTCAAGGAAAATGTAATGTGGAGATCGAGCATGAAGATCAGTCCCATTAAAGAGAATTGTATGTACTTATGAAGCACTGCGAGGTATTATGTCTCCAAACGGGAAGTAAAGTGACAGCAGGCGCTCAGCAGCGGGCACAGCCGTGCGTAAAACTGGGCTCGTAAAGGGAAATGAAAAACATAACTTTTACTCGCTGTCATTTGTTTAACGTCAGACATCATATTACAGCAATGGTGTTGTAGCTGAAATAAACATCAGATAAATATTTAATACAAATAACTGTTTATGTAAGAAATGCTGATTTGAAGTTGAGGTGACATCTTGAAACTGAAGCCAGAAGATCAAACCTTAAATATTCAAATGTAATGGTATGAAAATAAAACTATCACATTTGAGATGCTGGGATAAGATCCTCTGTTCATCTACACATCATGAGG
>OOFC01044846.1:33530-45780 GCA_900323345.1 Pseudochromis fuscus | reverse complement strand
AAACCCATCTAAACCAGTCCAATACCAGTCCTAACCCAAGCCCCAAACCCATCTAAACCAGCCCAATACCAGTCCTAAACCAAGCCCCAAACCCATCTAAACCAGCCCAATACCAGTCCTAAACCAAGCCCCAAACCCATCTAAACCAGCCCAATACCAGTCCTAAACCAAGCCCCAAACCCATCTAAACCAGCCCAATACCAGTCCTAAACCAAGCCCCAAACCCATCTAAACCAGCCCAATACCAGTCCTAACCCAAGCCCCAAACCCATCTAAACCAGCCCAATACCAGTCCTAAACCAAGCCCCAAACCCATCTAAACCAGCCCAATACCAGTCCTAAACCAAGCCCCAAACCCATCTAAACCAGCCCAATACCAGTCCTAAACCAAGCCCCAAACCCATCTAAACCAGCCCAATACCAGTCCTAAACCAAGCCCCAAACCCATCTAAACCAGCCCAATACCAGTCCTAACCCAAGCCCCAAACCCATCTAAACCAGCCCAATACCAGTCCTAAACCAAGCCCCAAACCCATCTAAACCAGCCCAATACCAGTCCTAAACCAAGCCCCAAACCCATCTAAACCAGCCCAATACCAGTCCTAAACCAAGCCCCAAACCCATCTAAACCAGCCCAATACCAGTCCTAAACCAAGCCCCAAACCCATCTAAACCAGCCCAATACCAGTCCTAAACCAAGCCCCAAACCCATCTAAACTCTGCTTAATACCAGTCCTAAACCAAGCCCCAAACCCATCTAAACCAGCCCAATACCAGTCCTAAACCAAGCCCCAAACCCATCTAAACCAGCCCAATACCAGTCCTAAACCAAGCCCCAAACCCATCTAAACTCTGCTTAATACCAGTCCTGAACCAAGCCCCAAACCCATCTAAACCAGCCCAATACCAGTCCTAAACCAAGCCCCAAACCCATCTAAACCAGCCCAATACCAGTCCTAAACCAAGCCCTAAACCCATCTAAACCAGCCCAATACCAGTCCTAAACCAAGCCCCAAACAACCAGTCCTAACCCAAACCCCAAAGTAATCAAAAAACTAATCAAAAAACAGTCCTAAATCAAGCCCTAATCCATGTCTAAGCCTGAAACAAACCTAAAACCAGCATACAATTAAACCTAAACCCAGTCCTAGATCCACTACAAACTGTTCAGAAAGTAGTCCTAAACCAAGCCAAAATCAACCAGTTCTCAACTAAACCCAAAACTAATCAAAAACTAGTCCTAAACCAGGCCCAAAACTAGTCAAAAATTAGCCTAAAGCCAGCCCTAAACCAAATCCAGAACCAGTCTTAAACCAAGATCTAAACCTAGCAACAAAGACACACAAACTAAAAGACGTATAAAATGACAACAGCACAGAATTCATACATCTTCTTGAACTAGTAAACATGTTGATGCTATTTCTGAAATTCAGATTTAACAAGTGAGAAACTCAAAGTGAAGACATTCACTGTAATCAGATTACAAAGCACCACATCAGTTTTCTGCTTTAATTACCCTGAAGAACAACCTGACACCTGACATTTGTTCACCTCCACTTCTCCTGATTGCAGAGACAGTTATTAAAGTTATTTCAGGACTGTGGCTTAAACTCGGGAACCTCATTACCGAGTATCGATAATGGCTGAATAAATAAATAAGTAACACAAAGTTTAGGAACCTTTTAGACGCCCAGAGGAAACTAATGAAAAGTCACGTCTTCATTAACAAACGGAATCGCAGCCTCCACTCTCACAGTAACACAATCCTGGTAATGAACAGTGTGTGTGTGTGTGTGTGTGTGTGTTATCTCTGCTCATGTCAGCTCTGGTTGAAGGTGACAGACCCACAAACACTGCAAGCTGTTATCACACGTGTCATCTCGTTCCAATAAAGAGCTTCTTCCTCTCTTATCGAGCTTCGTACAAACAGCTGAGAGAGAGAAACCACTCAGCGGATCACAGCCCCGCTCTGTGGGTGTCCTCTGTTCGGAGACCACTTCCTGTCTTCTTATTATCAGATCCATCCCAACCTCACACTGTGTCTCAAACATGGACGTGGTCACTGTGACATCACCCACTGGTCCATGTTGGATTTTTTTTTTTTAGCACCAGACATGACCATATTTGGATGTGAAGGGAGGAGTGAGGAGGCGGGTCCGACCCTTGAACCCGAGGACACTGTCCACTGAAGAACCTGTTGCATGAACCTCTAAACCATCTGTAAATCACTGGAGTCCAGAGCTGTCAAACTAACTAACCCCGCCCCTAACTCCTCCCACCAGATCCCTGAGAAGAAGAGTTGACTTTATCTAATGACATCAAAATGACTTGTGGGAAAAATGTATTAACTGAATATTTCAGGATTGAAAATGAGCATTTTTGAATTGAAGTCAGTTGGAGCCAGCAGCTAGTGGTCGTCGCTGGTATTGCACTTTTTTCCAAGTAGGAATCCAACTTAAAACTTCACATTTTTAGCATTGAACCAAGATCACAGTATTTCCCTAACCTCAACCAAGCATATTGTCGTCTCTGACACGTAACTATTATCCTGTGTTCACACCAAAGTGAATTTCTCCCGTGGTCACATAAGTGAAAGCAAAGACCTGAATTCACATCATGTGTTGTCACCAAAACTGACCAGCGCTGAGATTCCCCGACGTCACCGAAGAACAGAAATGGGAAACGAGCTTATGATCATCTGTCCAGAGCTTTCTGACATCATGTTGAATGTATGATGGGATAAAACCAGGACAAGAGTTTCTAGGACTTCATCCACATCAAGTAAAAGGAGCCACACATGTGGAAGGAGAACTAAAACTAGGCAACAAAGCTGTGGTGTGTGTGAGCAGAGGTTAACAAGAGGAAAACAAATCAACCAGATGATGCCGTTCACTGATCTGTTTTCTGTTGTTTTCAGGATTATCTGCTGAGTCACATGTACAGCAACGCAGCCAGAGACGACCTGTGGAGCAAACTGTCTCAGGTAACTCCCACCTGTCCTGTTTGTCCAGTCCCTGAACCGTCCGTCCTCCTCAGGCCCAAAGGCTTCAGGGCAGAGCAGTAAGACTTTACTCATCCCTCCCAGCAGCAGCAGCAGCAGCAGCAGCAGGAGGATTTAAACCTGTAACTGGTCCACATCCGGCTCTTCTGGGACGCAGCAGCCAGACAGAACCAAGCCGTTAATTATTTAACGACGGCGTCCTAATGAAGGCCAGAGAGACGCTCATTAGCAACGTATTGATGAGGCAGTAAAAGTTTTGTTGCCGTGGAAACATGACTGACAGGTGGAGGCCAGGCTTGTTTTCTTGTCTGTCCTACATACAAGGAGTTTAATTAGCGTCACCTTCGTTAGCACCGTTGGTTACAGTGAGACGGGCCTTTAATTAGCTGCCAGCCAATCAGATCAGACCAGATCTCTAATTACATGGAGGTCACTCATCTTTCTTTAATTAAGTGACTTTGAACTAAATATTGGTTTTGACCTCTCGTCACATTATTGATGAGATACGAGGACGGTTAACGACTTTATTTATAATTGAAATGATAATTAAATGTGTGTAAATTGGTGATTATTAGTCTGATTATTTATTTGTTGTGGGTTGTTTTTTAAAGGCCATGCGTTCAGAGGGGCGGGACATCGACATCGGAGAGATGATGGACAGGTGGACTCTACAAATGGGCTACCCCGTTGTGACCATCAACAAGAACCAATCAGAGCAGCTCCCCACTTATTACATCACCATCAGCCAGGAGCACTTCCTGTACGGTCAGGAAACCAGGAAAAACAACAGGTACGGTCGATAAAGTGAATCTAAAAAATACTTCTACACAACTTCGGTAACTTGTGATGTATTTTTGAATATTCTTGGTGATTAATTGAGCAAGAAATGAGCAGAGTAATTGATGATATATAATCTAATTAAGCCCCAACTTTGAGTTTTAAATAAAAACACTGGACTCTGATTGAGTGACAGGGTTTTAATCTGCACATTAACACGAGACCACAACTGGTTATCACATCAGTGAGGTTTGTAACAGCAGCAGGAAAATGTGCTTTATGTTTGCAATAATAATCAGACAGGCACGAAATGCAGATTAATCATCATTAAGTCTGCAGTTTTGGATTTAATTTTGAGCTAATTAATAAGTGAAATATTACCAATTACAAAGAAATTGGGTTGGTTACGCTTCAGTGGAGGGGATGCAGTGTACTGTGTTTTCTGTTGAAAACAGGAAACTTTCTTTATGCATTTATGATCCTTAAACACGAGTATTACCGACCTGGATCTCCACAAAACCAAAAAATATCTGTTGCAGATAAAGAACTTTTCATGAAAATTAGCCCCAGTTTGTATCATCATCATCACTACTGGTTGAGATTCATTCATCCCAGAGATTACTGGATTGATTCTTTTAAAGTCCACCTGAAATTTAAAAAATGTCTTTTTAATCTTTTTAGATCACATCTCTGCTCGTTGTGTTCACTGTGTTTGCATTTCTGTATCACACTTCAATCACATTTATTTCCTGGTTATAAAATAAATAAATAAGAGAAGAAAAATATCATGTGACTTTCATCATCTTGCCTGGAACAATTTCAACCAATAGAATCCTTCCATCCACCTGTCAATCAACCAGCTGTTAGCAGCACAGTTCAGATTCCCACCAGAAAACACTGACACAGAGTAGTGGCAGCTGTAGTAGTAATCAGTATCAGTTAGCTCGCTATGGTGTGTCATTGGGTTTTAATGGTCCAATTAAATTGCTCCAAAGGTTTTGTCCCGCCTACATATCCTGTTTTTGTTGGAAATACATCACGATCCAGAAGTTAGATCCTCTGGAAATGATGCTTCAGTCTTTCATGTTTCCTTCCAGATGATCTGTTGATATAATGTTTAAGTTTAGCATGTTAGCTAACCCTAGATCTCATTCACCTCAGGCTGATTTTTCTGCTTAGTCAACATTTGACAGTAGTTATACTACATGTTTCAAGGGAAAAAAAGAAAATTGTTGCTACCTCCTCCGAGAGGGTTTTGTTTTTGCATTTTGTTGAGACACGGTGTTATGTAATGACCAAATTATGAATGAAGGAGAATGGGGGAAAAAAATTCAGAAAATCTCTTAAAAGGAGCAAATGTTTTAACAAGATATTGTTAAAGAGAGCAGCAGTGTTCAGTACAGCTGGATTATACCTCAGCAGAGGTTAGTACTTTTCCAGGTTATTCTAACTCTTCTGTGGATGTGAAGCAGGAACAGGAAGCAGGAAACACCATCACATGACCCCACCCCTGACCTCCCTCCGCTGGCTTCCCATCGGCTTCAGGATTGATTTTTAAGATTTTATTGCTGCTTCTTAGGGATTTAAATGGATCTTCGCCGCCCTATCTAACGGCACTCGTGCTGTATTACGCCCCAATAAGAGCACTGAGGTCGACCAATCAGATGATACTAGAGGGTTAAAGAATAAGATGGGACTGAGCCTGAAATCTGTGGAACAGTTTATCCTTTTAGATGAGAAGTGTTCGCTCTTTAGAAACTAGAAACCTTTTCTCTTTGATATTTGCTTTGAACAGAGCGACAGGCTGATTCCATCTTTTATTGGATCGCAGTTACTTATTGTGTTTTATTCACATCAATTATAAATGGATTTTAATACTAAACTTGACCTTTGACATCCTATTTTTTTCATAGAATCTCTTTTATCACTGAATATCTGCAAGAAGAAATCTGCACTTTATGGATGAGAAGTTAAGCTTTTGTGTTTGTTATCATCTGTGGGATTTGCAGCTACAGGATTTGACCTTTCCTCTCGCGCTGCTGTTTGAATGGACTTTGCATTTTAAACACTCTAAGAATAGTTGTTCTTTGAAATCTCTGGTGGACACTCGTCGGCCTTTGGACTGTTTGTCCTGCGTCTTACACGTCCCTCCATCTGTTCTTCTGTCGGTCATTCAGCACTAAAAGGACCTTTCTGTTTCACGCCACATTAAGCACTACGTTCGTCTTCTCGTTGACAAACGCTGCGTTTTCTCCTGAAATAGCACTTTTTTTTTTTTCCTCCAGTTTTTCTTCTCATTCTTTAGCACCTTTACATCATTTATATTTCATTTATATTTGATTCACATGATGTTTTATTCACATCCCTCACGAGTTCTGGAGTTTATTCTCTTCGCAGTTTTATCGACCCACTTTCTCCTCCATCAATACTTCATCAGCTCCTTTCCTGTATTTTACCTGTTGTTCACTTCATCTTTCCTCTTTCAGCTCCGTCTTTCTTTTTTTATTCTGTCATGTTTTCATACGATAGCTGACATTTACAGTCTCTCCGACCTGCTCAGCTTCTCAACAAAAGTTTCCCTTCCTTATATTTTTCATCTTATGCTCTGCTCTGTTCTTCTTCTGCTCTTTCATCTGAAGCTCTTTTGTGTTTCACTTGAGCTCCTCTGCTCCCAGTCGCTCCCGAGGTCTCGTCAGCTGATGAACTGAAGCTGTTTGTTGTAGGTGGAGCTGAACTCTTTCCTTTTGCTCTTGCTGAGTCTCGCGGGGCCGCGTTCAGACACACTCGGCGGTCCCGCGGCGTTCGCGAAAAAAGAAAACTGTTGTTGTTGCTTTTAGTTGATTCGCCGTCACGGCTCGACGCGACGAAGTCAGTGGATTGAATCAGAGGCTGGCGCTCGCTGTTTGATGCCACCGAGCTGCATTCAGAAGCACAGCAGTGTCCCGCGTTGTTACACACTGTTGACTTAAACTCCCGCTTCATGTTTTTATTATTATTTTCATGCAGGGAAATGTAGAATTCTTAGAAAAGTACTGGAACAAATTGAAATATCACCATGTGTAAGCAGTCCAGGCCTTAAATAAATCACAACGACAGTCTAAACAGTCCTGTAGCCACAGTGTATAGTAGAGTATCTGCTGTTGTGGATGACACTGTTGCTTTTTATCCACAGAATGGGCATTTTGCAGCATTAGTTTTATGTCTGTCCAAGGCTTTTGAAATGGAAAACCATTCTGCATTCAATACGGAATTAATGATTCTTCTAACACAAGCTTCAAATCCCGTCTTTGTTCTAGCATTCAGACGGTTGTTTTAAGTCCCCGTCGGACTGATGTGAGATCCCGCTCTGTTTTTTTTGTTTGTTTTTTTTGTCTGTTTGGTGCATTTTCTCAGCAGTTTTATTCCTCGGCAGCATTAATAAATCAATAGTGAAGAGATGACAGGACATAAAAGGTGGGGGCCTTGAGAAATGCTTTCAATGTTCATTTCTATGCAGATGACACTATCTTGTGCACCAGACCTTTGACAGGATTACAGTCTGCTTTTGATGAGACATCTTTCACCAAATGGATAATCCGGGAGGTGGTTCAGTCTTTAGCTTCGTCCTGGTTCCTTGACTAATTAGCCTGTGGGTATTTTTCCATTAGACTTTGAATTACTTGCAGAAATAAGCCCTGTGACAAACAAAATTTGACACTTTTTGTTCAGCAAGATAATCTTGAAAAGCCTGACACCACTATTATTATTTAAGGCTATAAGCTAACCACACAGTCACGTGACTTCAACATTATCACCAATAAATGCTTCCAACTTGTAATGTGATTGGATGGCCTTACATCTTCTGGTGTGTCTTCGTAGGGTGACCATTATAAACACACCAAGGCTTTACTTTTTTTTTTTTTTTCCTTAGATTCATGTTGGGGTTTTTACTGATGGATTTAAAGGAATAAAAAAACATGGTCAAAACATAGTTTGGAAGGTACATTGTGACAAACTAATGATTTTATGAACTGAAAATCACTTCATCATTAAGGAGATGCTAGCCTTCAAAAGAAGGTAGGATTAGGGGTGGAGTTAGCTTGATTGACAGCTCTAGTCTCCAATGATTTACAGGTGGTTTAGAAGTTCATTCATCGGTGAGCTCCGAGTCTCATACTCGTTGGACAGTGTTCTCATGTTCAAGGGTCAGACCCGCCTCCTCCCTCCTCCCCTCATATCCAAATATGGTCACTTCGCTGTCTAAAAAAAAAAACAACAAACATGGCCAAGTTCAAACACCAAACTCCTGACTTCAAACCAATGGTGACATCATGATACCTTCATCTCTTCTAGTCTTTGAGAACAGCTGAGTTTCATCTATAAAGCAATGATTTCAAAGTTCTTCTGAGAGACTCCACTTTTACTTTTAATGATCTTCGTGATTGATGTAATTAGTGCCTGTGTGCGATGATATGTGACTTATTGTCGTCGTCGTGATGTTGTTTGTGTGATTTCAGGCCTCTGCCTCGTTCTCGGTGAGACTTCACTGAATAAATGAGTCACACCAACCAGCTTCTTGCTGACAGACAGTCACTTCTTATAAATTTGCCTGAGAGCCAACCGGCTGTCACATTTACCACAACGACGGCCGTCATCGCTGTCCTCAGGAAAATTATCTCAGACAGGAAGCTCTTCATTTAGCTAACAAAAAAATAAATCTCTCTTTTCAAACTTTATTTTGTTTTTTCAACTTTAAGTGTTAAGGTGACATTTCAAAGATCGCAGTTTATTTCTTCAGTTTCTTCCCTGCTTCAGGCAGACGTCTGTAAAAATGCGCGTCTTTATTTTCCCACCATCAAACAGCTGACACAGCGAAGGGAAATAAATGCTTTTTAAAGAACCTGAGCTGACACAGGGAGACAAGGAGAAACCAGAGGACGGCGGGAGTGAGCTAACGATAAGGTCAAGCCAATGATACTGAAAATAAATCAAACAGGGATCTCACCCTGGATTTACACAGAGACGAAGCCTCGTCAGCTGACAGGTAAACAGAGATGTGATTGGACGACAGGCGTCTGTGTGCGTTTGATTTAATGAGCTTTAAAGCAAAAGAACAGGACAGTGATAAATTATTCATCCGGTCGCACAGAAGCACAGTTACAAGGAAGTAAAGTTTATTTATATACTGCTTTATTCTTCTGAGGCAGATTTCACTGAGGTTTAAGAAGAAGAAGAAAAATACATCTTTAAGAATCACCACAAATGACAGAAATCACAATAATGGGACAGAAAAGCTGCGAAAACATTACACTAAGAAATTAATACAAGTAGCAGAAGTGAAGAGAGATATTTACGAGTAGTTTTGACTAAACAAAAGTATCGGAAGAAACATTTGTGCTGGACTAATATCAAAAAATGATATAAAAGTCAGTTTTAGTCACTGGACTTATGGATACATGCTGATATCGTTGAAGACACCGTGATGTCACCCGATGGTTACGTTTGTATTGTTTCTCATTTTGCACATACATACAGAGGCACCTGCATTTCAGTTTAGCATCATTCATCATCAACTGTTTTCAAATGTCTACAAACTGTCACAACCTTGTTTAGAAAAGACCCAAAATCAATCAGGACACCAGGGATTCAATAAAAGTATTGTGCAAACGTTATAACCACAGTGTAGACTGTGTATTAAATATGGTCAGCATGACGGCACCAGTTGGATTGTGGACTCTCATTTTAAAGTCAGCAGTTTGGTATTTGACCGTGGCCATGTTGGTTGTTGGAGTCAGAAATGACCATATTTGGATATGAAGGGAAGAGTGAGACCCTGACCCTAGAACCTGAGGACACTATGAGACTGGAGTCCACCAGTGAATGATCCACCTGTAACTCATTGGAGACCATAGCTGTCAATCAAACTAACCACTCCTCCTCCTCTCAGCTTAATATCTTCTTAATGATGAAGTGATTTTCAGATGAACCACATGTCAATCAAACGAACCCGCCCCTAACTCCTCCCACCAGATCACTGAGAAGAAGACTTGACTTTATCTAATGACATCAGATGACTTGTGGAAACAATGTGTTGACTGAATATTTCAGGATTAAAAATGAGGATTTTTGAATGGAAGTTAGTTGGAGCAGCATCTAGTGGCCATCGGTGGTATTACACTTTTTGCACTTCTGCATTAGCTTGTGTCCTAGTGTCTATATTTTATAAACAGTCTGTGGACACAACCATGCCCTGCTGGCAGACTCCCACTCTCCATTGTTTTCAGTTTAGTTTCAATAAATTTTACTAAGTTAAATCTCGTGTGTAACTTTCTCTGAGCCAGTTTGTGGCGTCGCCTGCAGGAGGAAACACTGAAATGATCTAATCCGACTTCATTCCAGTGAAAGTGTGAGCGAGCTCCTTCAAACATCCACAGGGACGTTTCCACCCGACCATGTGAAAGAGTACGCCCGAGGTTTTTCCATCAGTTTCCTGCATGTTTGACAGTTTTGTCTATAACGGTGTGTTTCACTCAGCTTTATGTGTGTAACCACGACATGAGGCATCCAATCTGTTTTCTTTTCTCTTGCAAAGAAGTGTAAGTGTTGCCAGGACAGGTCTGCGTCCACAGCAGCGCTGGACTGAACACTGTGGATGAGCTGTGTCCGTCCTGAGTGTCCACTGCTGTATCACCCAGTACCTGCTGTTCCAGCCACAATGTCAACGTCCTGACGTCCTGTGGACGTTTGTGCAGGCGGCAGGTTTCATTTCTTTTCTGTTTGCTTTTCTTTTCACCGTCTTTACACAGCAGCGTTTATTTTTGTGTCTGCTTTTGTTTCTGTGACATGAAAAACATTTGTCAGCCAAAAAACACTGTGACCGCTCACAGATGAATAACGTCCATCATCTCAAAACAACAGAGGACGAGTCCAGTGAACAACATGAATATACAGAGTCGCAGGGTTGGTACCAAAACCAAACAGCAAACATGAAAATACTGATCCAAAAGTCATTTAGCGTAGCTTAGCTTAGCACAAACCCTGGAAATGTTAGCCTAGTTTAGCACAAACACTGGAAGCATAGATATAGTGTTAACCTAGCTTAGCACAAGGGATGAAGGAGGAAGCTGTAAACCCAATGTTAGCAGTCCAACCAACAATTTGACAGGAGATAGGCAGGGGGTAGTAGGGATAAAATATTACCCTAGCTTAGCACACATCCTGGAAAATGTTAGCCTTAGCAAAAAGCCCGTAAGTAGGGGGAACTGTTAGCATCAGCTGGCCAACTAGCTTTGTGGTAGGTGATTGAAGTCAAAAGAGCAGGAGGGAATTGTTAGCCTAGCATGTAGGCGGGAGAAGGGGATTAACTGTGAGCCTAGCTTAGCACTAACACTGGGAGCAGGGAAAAGATGTTAACCTAGCGTATAGCACAAGGTAGGAAGCAGGGGAAAACAGTTAGCCTAGCTTAGCACAAAGACTAAAAGCCAGGTGAGACTATTATCCTAGCTTAGCACAAAGCCTGAAGGTGTAGGAGGCTGTTAGCCTAACTCAGTGCAAAGACTCAAAGGGGAGGGATACTCTTCAGTGTTGTCATGGCGACCTTTGACTTCAGTTTACAGACCCAGTGGCTACGTCCATCTTTTATATGCAGTCTGTGGTTTGAACTTAAAGTTTAGAGTTTCTCTTGTTCGTTTTCAAGACCCTTAACATGAAGATTGTAACCGTGGTGACGGCGTCTATGGAGGAGGAAGATGAGCAGCAGGATGATGATGAAGATGATGAAGGTCTGTGTGAAGAGTTTCTAAAGTTTTGAGCATCAGTGCAGTCGAGCTGCTGCTCCTCCACCTCCACCTCCTCTCAATGTGTGTGTTTCACTCAGATTCTGCCTTTGATGAATAAACCATCGACTGTGAGGACACACACACACACACACACACACACACACACACACACTGGCATCAATATTAATAAACACATTCTGCTGTCCGTGCTGCTGACGCTGTGTGATTAACTGAGTGTGTGTGTGTGTATGTGATTGTGTTTCACTCCTGTCCATCACGTTGATATAAATATCAGATTAAATATTTGGTTGCTAGGCAGTGGTATCGATCGCCGGTTGCCCGCGGCGACAAATGGCTGTTATAGGAATAGTAAATGGGTTTTTCTCTGGTTGATTGTGTTACAACGACCCCTGCACCGAGCACACACACACACATACACTCAGTGAAACAATGAAGCTATCAGATTGTGTACAGCCGATCGTTTGCTGCTTCTAATTTAAATATTAATCAGTTTGATCGGAAATTAAAAACGGAAATCTGACTTTAATGATTGTTTTTTAATCAGTGTAATTATTCAGATACAGTTACTCTTTGTGTGTGTGTGTGTGTGTGTGTGTGTGTGTGTGTGTGTGTGTGTGTGTGTGTGTGTGTGTGTGTGAACCTCTACTGGTCACTGATGGAAAACATTTGTTCTTAAAGATCTCTGAGAGTCATT
>OOFC01044846.1:20748-33287 GCA_900323345.1 Pseudochromis fuscus | reverse complement strand
GTGTGTGGGTGGTTATATACATATGAAGAAGTAATGAAGTCTGTGTGTGTGTGTGTGTGTGTGTGTGTGTGAACCTCTACTGGTCACTGATGGAAAACATTTGTTCTTAAAGATCTCTGAGAGTCATTGAACATCTCTCTTCACACAGGTAAATATTGTGTGAAGAGAAACCTTTTTTGTAGTTTATTTTCCAGCAGCTGATGGACCTAAAATAACCAACTAATAAAACACAGCAAGTTTCCATCATTAAATCCAGTGTGTAGCTTCTGGTTGTTTAATGTTTAATGAAGAATATTTCCAGATGTAGAAACAATAAAAGTCTTAAAAAATACATTTATTTAACACTTTTGTTGTGAAAACCTTCAAAATGAAACAAGATCCAAACAAATCTGCATTAAAGTACAGAATCACTTCTTTTTTCTACCATTAACTGTCACTGTTTGTGTTTTATAAAGATCTCCATCAGTGTCATCAGACTTGAATGTAACAGTTTTTCCTTATTAAATACAAAATACATATTGTTAGAATGATTTGTGAATGTATTTTTATGTCATTTTACCATAGATATGTAAATTCTCAGTTTAGTTTTGTGACTTTAATCCTTTTTAATATTAATATTTTGGAGTATTTTAAAAGGTACGCGAAAAAATGTTGTAATTTGTAGAAATAAACAAAAACAAATTCCAATTTTTTTTACAATGCAGTTTCTCATTGGAGTAGAGCCAGAACATAAAGTATTGACTTGTGCTATAATTATAAATTTGGTTGGAAATGGATTTAATTTTAATTAATTTTAATATCTGATATTTACATCAATAAAATGACATCTGTAAATTAACAAGGAAACAAATCTCTTTCAATTTACTCAACAAATGCTTCATTTTACAACTGTCACAATACAATATACAACACAATACAATTATCATATTTTAGAAACGTATTTATTGTAGTAAACTGGAATTATACATTGTTATTATTTTTAATTATTTTCATTTATTTAAAAAAAATTACCCTAAAAATGAGATGATCAGCGTTGAGTTTTTTACAGTGTTTACCTCAAACCACTGTTTTGGTTTTTTTTGGCTTCTTTTTGGACTGAGTTGCTGGAATTAAATGACATGAACTTGAAATGATCCATAATTTGCATTTACTGATCATAAGTACACAAAGAAAATATTGATCGTCAGTGCAGCTGCAGATTGTTGAGGACAGATGTGGATCCGATCACTTCCCCGCTCACTCCCATCCTCACTCAGAGTATTAACAACCTCCTTTGCCCCAGCGTGTCTAAATACTGCAGTTTAACAGCTTCTTAACAAAGTGATACGGGTATTATTTTTAATCAAGTTGTCTTATTAAGATTTCTTTTTCTGCAGAAAAACCTTTTTAATCAGACAACTGAGGCCAGACACCCACAAGAATTAATAAGAAAAGAGGATGAAAGGAGTCATAAAACCGTCAGATAATGAAGCTTTAAAGTTTGCAGCTTGAGAGCAGATGGCAGTAATTCTGTTTTAAAAGGTGCAAATTACCTGAAGCCACTTGTGCCAAGGTTGGTGCAGATGGACGGGATTCCTCCGGATAATGTGCTGCACATTCAGATGTTTCAGTGCGAACAGAGATACAGAGTACAGTGGACACAGCTGACGAGATGTCACGTGTCGGTTGGTGGACTCACAAGTTTGGTGTTTGAACGTGGCCATGTTTGGAGCCAGAAGTGACCATATTTGGATATAAAGGGAGGAGTGAGGAGGCGGGTCTGACCCTTGAACCTGAGGACAGTTGAGGCTCGAGTTCAGCAGTGAATGAGCCTCCAAACCACCTGTAAATCATTGGAGACCACAGCTGTCAATCACACTAACCCCGCCCCTAAATCTTCCTCTTCCTTCCTGTTTCATCTTGAAGAGTCAGAGAGAGGAAGAAGGAGCGGCATTTTCCACATTTTTTTCAAGCACTTTACAAATACTAAAAACAAAATGAAAAAAAAGTAAATGCTTTCCAGAAACATTCAGTTTCACTTGAAACATGGTTTCCAGAGTATCATATTTCTGCCTTTTGATGTATTTCCAGCAAAAAGGATGTGTTTGAATTTCCCTTGGGATTAATAAAGTATCTATCTATCTATCTATCTATCTATCGATCACAAAATGTTTGGAGTAATTTGATTGGACAATTGAAACAAAACGAAACACCATAGCTAGCTAGCTAACACTAAAAGATAACCCAAGTGCTACAAGACAATATTAGTATATGCACTAAGTAACACTACTATTTGAGTATCATGATTGAAAATGAACATTATTGAATGGAGTTTTTTGGAGCCAGCCTCTAGGGGCCATCAGTGGTATTGCACTTTTTTTTACACTTTTGCATTGGTCTCATTTTTGGCTACGTCCTGTTTTTATTTACAGTCCATGAGTCCATGAAATCTATTATGCTGCTTTTCAGAAAACCCTTTGCCTCCTAAATGTCACTTTTTTTCATGATCCAAGAAAAAAAAACGGTGTTTAAGCTCCGCGGCGACGCCATTTTGTAATAATCGGATTGTTTTTTAAAGGTTGTGGACACTGAAAGAGGAGGATTTATGTTTCTACCAACTGCTGTGAAAATGTGAAAACCACCCAGTTTCCAGTAGACAGCACATTTAACCTCCCTCAGTCTCTGAAAGAGACAATAACCCTCAGCTACTTCCACTTGACTGATGCTGGCCGCCCGCCGCAGCTATTACGCCCTCAGTTCCCGTCTCATCGCTCGCTCTCTACACCGCGGCGAGTGTCGCTCGCTCCATTTCCAGCTGACTGATGCTGAGCGATCGCCACTGACCATCGCTCTGCCTCTCTAATGCCTCTCCATCTGATAACCGAGGCAATAAAAACCCAATCCAATCCCAGTGGCCGTCGCTGACATCGCTCTCCCTCCTTCTCTCTGCAGTTTACAGTGGCAGGTTCCTCTCACGGTCGCCGCGGGAAACGCCTCCGCTGTGTGTTCAGAGAGCCTCATCTGGATCAACAACCGGACAGGTAAAGCATTGTGGGTAAAAAAACCTGACTGCCCTGAGGTCTGCTACCGTTCATTAAACATCTCCACAAACTGCAATCATGACTCAATTATCTCGTTACCTTGACGATAACGAGGCGTCATCCCGGGACTGTTTTGTTAGGTTAACGAATGAATTATCTCATTATCGCCACGTATGTGGTTTGTAGTTAATGGAGTAAAAAATTGAAGCTCACAGGTCCGTTGCTGTTATTTCTCAGGCAGTGTTCAGAGGTCTAACAGCAGTGGGAATAAATATTATTCCAGTTTTTCTTCTTGAATAATGAAGCTTTAAAAATCTGTTTCTGAATAAAACTCCCTATTGTTTGTTTTACGGTGAATAAAACTGGTTTTGGTTCTGCTTTGTGAATTTGAACATTGTTTTTGGTTTGTTTTTATGAAAAACAAACTTTGTTCCTCTTAGTTTTTGTAGAAACTCTTCCACTTTTATTTGAAGAATAAAACTTTGTCTGGACCCAGATCAAACTGGTTCTCCTTTGAAAGGATGAAGTGAATTTTATTTTTTCTTTCAGAGTTTGTTCTGCTTACTTTTCTTCAGACCTTTCACAATAAAGCTCGTTCTGAATCTGTTTCAACTGGTTAAACTAAATCTGACGTAAATCTTTGGGAAATAAAGCTTGTTCTACTTCAGACTCTGGAGAATAAAACTAATTCTGATTGTGTTCATAACAAGGAAAACTTTGAGAGAATAAAACTTCTTGAGAATGAAGCTAATTTTGAATAATAATGAGGAATAAATTTATTAGCTCTCTCTTTGCTTCTGCAGTTGGAAAATAAAGTTTACTGTGGCTGTGTTTTGAAGAGGTTTTAGAAGATGAAGTTTATTTTTCTTCTGTTTCTGGAGAATAAAGTTAATGCTGCTTCTGTTTTGGAGACTAAAACTAATTGTAGTTATGCTTTTGCAGAATAAATCTTTTTTAATTTGCTTTGTGCACAAGAAAAATCACCTTTTTGGTAAATAACCAGTTCTTGTTTTGTTTTTGAGGAATAAATCTATTTTATTTCTATCTTATTTTTTGTCGTTCTGCTGGAGTTTCTTGGCAAAATCTTTTTATGTTGGTTCAGTTTTGCAAAATGAAGCTAATTCTGATTCACATTTGTGAAGGAATAAACCTCTGTCTGTTTCTGGTCTTTGAATATAAAGCCTCCTCTGGTTATATTTATCAACAGCTGACGATGGTATCTTGGGTTCTGGCACATCTTCACATATTTTCAAGGTGCTTGTAGAAGTGAGAGAGTCTTGAAGTTCAACACAGTTTAATTCCAACCTGAGGGAATGAGTTGAGGAAGTGGGCCAGACTGGGGTCAGCAGCAGCTATTTTCCTTGTTTTGCTCACCTGGCTGTTACACAAAGTCTCAAAACATCCTACGAGGCATTCAGCTAAAGCTTTACAACCTGGTTTCTGCAGCTCGGAGGATGTTTTTCTGTGTTTCTCTGCTGAGATGCTGCAATCATCCACTCAGCAATAACAGGTGGTGCAGACCCGGCAGGTTGTGTTCAGCTTTTTTAGTGTTTAATGCTCTTCTTCTTCTTCTTTTGTTGTTCATGTATCCAAACTAGCTTAAAGCAAAAGACCTGAGATATTGGTAGTTGTTAGCCTTTTTAACGGACATCCATATTATTGAACACACTGATTAGAACTTATGTAGCTCACATAGAAACTTTAAGAAATAATTCCATCATCCAGTTTGAAGTTAATTGAAAACAATGACATTAGCAATATTTAAAAGTCTAAAACTGGAAATACAGGTACATCCATATGGTGAAAAACTTGTCTTCTACTTTTTTTAACCTTATTTCCAAAACATAATTATATTGTACCGTTGAATCACTGCACACTAAAAATGTTGTGTTGTTTTAACCCAGAACTTGGTCAGTATTGGACTAACTACATGCTGGGTTAATTTAACCTTTTGTTGTTTTTACCCAGTATTATTTTTAGATAGTGTTTTTTGTTTTTACCAACATTTTATTATTTCAACCCAATACAGTGTAGAATCAGCCCTTCTTCCTGGGTTAAATGAACTTGTACAAGAGCAGGCAGTTAGTCAGCAAAACACAACATTTTTTTAGTGTGTGATGAACAACCAGCAGGACAGCATGGTGTCATCTGCATATTGGTTAACTTGATTTTTGTGTTTGAGGAGAATTTGTTGTTGATGCTTTGATTACCTGACTGAAAATAGTTTTGGTCTAAAGTCTTCATGCACAAATTTAAAGTAAAATCTAAATGTACACTCCACTTTAACTAGATCTAGTTTTTCTGCACATACAGTAATGTACTGACAAACACCAAAGACCGATCCCTCACTTCTTTACTTCAATTTTCAGTTTCTACTTTACATCAAAGACATAATCATAATTTCACTGAACCTTTGGATTAGAGCAGGACATTACGGTGTCATCTGCATATCAGTTTTTTTTGTGTTTTATTAAGTGGAGTGTGTTTGTTTGCTTTAATTAATTATTGTTGAGAACTTTATATTTATATATTTTTTTTATCTCAGAAATCCACAGGATGGAGAGTCAGATGAATGACAACACCTGGTTACTTGGCAACATCAACCAGACGGGCTACTTCCGTGTGAACTACGATCTCCAGAACTGGAAATTGCTAATTCAGCAGCTTCACAACAACCCTCAAGTAAAACAGTTTGTCTTCTGTGTCCTTTTCTTTTACTTTGCTTTTTTATTTCTGGTTTTCACTTCTTTTTGTGTGTTTTTTTTTTTCAGATAATTTCTGTTGGAAACAGGGCAGGACTTATCGACGATGCCTTCAACCTGGCCAGGTGAGTCCCCTCTTGACTCTGATTTGCTGATTGTTGGCTTCACAGTAGAGGGAAGGGATAATTCATTAAAACAGAAGACAAAAGAAAGTTTTCCACCTTTTATTGATTCATCTGGACCACCTGAGAGAGAGTGCAGCCTGGCTGATTTATTGCGTCAGTCGGTTTCTGTTTGTTTTTTAACATTTCACAATAAGAATTGTCTTTTTGTCGCATGTGACGGATGATTTGTGTCTTTCTTCAAGACAGGTTCAAACTTTTAAATGGACAGATATATTCTAGAGGTCTTTTTCTTTTTTTTTGGTTTTGTTTTGCTGGTGGGCATGTAGTTTGTTGGAGTCAGCTGTTTACACAGAGGTTTATATATGTGAGTTAACACCTATGGCTCTTTCTACACACATTTACATTCACGCCCGAGGCTTTGGGATGCAGCTTTAGCGGCGGTGGATTCACCAACTGCCACGATAAGTGCAGCTCGGTGGCTCAGGGATTAGCACCTCTGCCTCGTAGTCAAAGGTTTTCCTGAGTCCTACGTCTTTCCGTGTGATGTTTGCATGTTCTTCCTTTGTGGTATTATCCTCCAGATATGTGCAGGTTCAGCGGGAGCCTCCTATAGCCTTCATGGGTTTAACTAAACGGCATGTCAAACAGATCAGGAGCCTCACTCACTGGAATTCTCTCCCAGTTGTTCTTGTAGCATTTCCAGGGCTAAAACACATTTGAGAAAGTACAAATTATGTTTTTTAATTAGAGGAACTAAGTTTAATTTCTGCACAATACTGGCTGCTGCCAAAGGATATCTGCTGTGGAGGATGGAGCCATTGTGATAGAATTTGTTGGACTGAAAAACTGCTTCCTTCACAAAATAACAAATCACTGGCTGCCACTGACAGTGATATCTGGACACTGGGTGGACATTTTTGTAATATTTATTCATGTTAAAAAAGTAATGTTTCCAGCCGCCTGACTTTTTAAAATATATACAACATATAAAAAAGCCATAGATGTGCATCAAGCTAGTTCCTCTAGGTTTATAGTTGCTGGAGCAGTGTGGTATTTTTTTTTCAGCTCCCAAACCTGTAAACATGAACCTCCTGGTTTGTGCTGCTACAGATTTTAGATTTGCAAGTTGGAAAACGAAATATGTGTCCGTTTAGCAGCATTTTTACCAAAATACACAAAAAACTAGAAAATACATTTGTTGAAGAAAATATGTGTGAATGCTGAAAGCTGACGTAATTTTTAAGATTTGCTTAAAAATGCTTCAAATTAGAAATAGTAGAAGTGGAACAAATAGAAGCATAAAAGCAGTAGAAGTATACAAATATAATCAGCAGAAGTATAGAAGTAGAACTAGAAAAGGATAAAGTACAAATACTTGAAGAAGTAGAAATACTCGTAGTAGAAAAAGTACAAGAAGTAGTAAAAAATAGAAAAAGTAGATGAGTTAGAAAAAGTAGAAAGAGTAGGAAAACAAAAGCAGAAAATATAGCTGACATCTGCAGAAGTTAAGTTTGAATCTTACTCTACATTCACTTCTAGAGTAAAAAAAAAGTAGTTGGAAAAAGTAGAATATCTTGTTCAGTAGAAGTAGTAGAAAAAAGTCTGAGTTGTAATGTCCTTAAAGAACCGAACATTTTGATAGTTGAATAGTTTCTGTATCTCAAAGTATGTGGAATGTACAGAAGAAGTCAGTGGAAGTATAAGTATGTGTAAGTATAATAATAACGGTTTGAATATCATAGTTATTTACAGTATTTACATATTACAGGGAAATACTGTTAAAGATGCAAACAACCGTTACAGTGTAATAGGTCTTTGAACCACATCTGCATTCCCCGTCATGTTTCTGTGTGAGGAGAAACTCCCCAACAACCTGCGAGGCTGACGGCCGCTCGGTGATGAACGAGCGATCAGCGGCGGCGGCAGCAGCCACAGAGAAAGAGACGAGGCGGCCGAGCGAGTCGTTTCTCATCGTGATGTTTTCAGCCCGGAGCTTTTTTGAGCACTGTAACCAAAATCTACTGTGACACCGACCCTATAACTCAATCTACCCCCGTCTTCCTCCTCCCTCCCTCTTTACCCTGAACCTCCTTCCCTCTCTCAGCCATCTGTCCTCTGTCATGTTGAATGAGCAGCAGCCAGTGTGTGTGTGTGTGTGTGTGTAGTGTGTGTAGTGTGTGTAGTGTGATGATGAGTTCAGTTCCTCAGCAGGAGGTTTCCATCTGCACAGAAAAAGAAGCCACAGGTCCATTAATATCCCCCACTGACAGCATCTGTCACCATGGTAACATCACTGCATCACAGAAGCGAGGAAGTAGTGTTGTTGTTTCTCTATGTAGAGAAAAATCATCAACACAATAATTTCTACCTGATAAACGCAAAAAAAAAAAAAAAAAGTCATCCAGTACGCAGATGACACCACGCTGTTCTGCAAAGTCCAGTACAGTGGATTTTGTGTTTGTTTAATGTGGAGTAGAGTTTTAAAAACCAGTTTCAGATAAATTTGGTTTCTGGACAATACGTCCAGGTGCCAAAAACCAAAACCAGCTTCGGGGGGGTCGGCGTCTTCGTGATGAGTTTGTTAAAGAAAACTAGAGCGTACAAACCTCCACCAACCTGTGATACACATCTGATCCCCACCAGATTAGATACTCAACAAAATCCAGGAAGACAAATACAAAGTTAGGAAACATTCCTCTTTTCAATTTGTATCTACTGCTTTCTTCTTCTTCTTCTTCTTCTTCTTCTTCTTCTTCTTCTTCTTCTTCTGCTGCTGCTACTACTTCTGCAGCTTCTTGTAATTTTCTTCCTTCTCCTCTTCCATCTTCTGTTCATCCTCCTGCTTCTACGCCTCCTTTTCCTCCTCTTTCTTCTTCTTCTCTTGCTCCCCCTCTGTCTCCCCCTCCTGCTCGTCCCCTTCCTTCTTCTCCTCCTTCTCCTCTTTCTTCTTCTTCACTTCTTCCTCGTTCTACTTTTCTTCCTCCCCCTCCTGCTCCTCCTTCTCATCCTCCTCTTTCTTCTGCTCCTCCTCCTTTTCCTTCTGCTCCTCCTCCTTTTCCTTCCTCCACTCCTTCTTTTTGTCCTTCTCCTCCTCTTTCTTCTTCTCCTCCTCCTCCCTCTTTTCCTCCTTCTTCTTCTCCTCCTCTTTTTTTTCTACTCCTCCTCCTGCTGCTGCTGTTCTTCTTTTTGTTTTGCTACTCTTCTTCTTCTTCTTCTTCTTCTTCTCCTCCTCTTTCTTCTACTCCTCCTGCTGCTGCTGTTCTTTTTGTTTTGCTATTCTTCTTCTTCTTCTTCTTCTTCTTCTTCTTCTTCTTCTTCTACTTCTACTTCTACTCCGACTGCCAATCAGATCTCGTTTGAAGACTGACAGAAATTGTCAGATGCTTGTTAAATGGTCTTTTTGGTTTTATTGGTTTTATGTCAGTCACTTTGATGATTGTGTCTGTAGAGCCTCATGAATGAACTTTACTTTCAAAATAAGTTGAAGGAAACTTTGAGGAGCACAGCAAGTTTTATTCATTTATTAAACTGAGTCTTTAATTCTCTTTATTTGGATATGATTTCCTTGGAGCACTGTAGATTCACATCGTCAGCTGCTTTGATTTAATTAAAGCACTTTGTCCTTATTGTTGTGCTCAGTGTTGATGTTACTGTTTGAACCCACGGTCAGAACCACTGAAACAAAACGTGATGAGTTCATCTAAATAATCGGTTATTCTTGCACCAGAGCTGGATGAAAACATTTAGATCAGTGTCATCAGGGTGAAGCTGCAAACTCAGCTCAATTAGGTGACAAAAAAACCATCAGTCTTATTTACAAAGAGGTTATTTCAGCATTTTATTCTGAATGGATTCTTTAATCTGAGTTTTAATTTCACTGGTGCTGATTCTGCTGCTGCTCGGTTCGAAGCCTGAACGATCGGGACGGCGGCTAAATGCTGATTGGTGGAGAAAGGACTGTATGTACTGTAGTGTGTGTGTGTGTGTGTGTGTGTGTGTGTGTGTGTGTGTGTGAGGCCAGTTTAGCAGTAATAAATGGCTGTGTCTCACTGAGTGTGCGTTTAAACTGTGATGGATGTCGCCTCGCTTTCTCTGTGTGCATGTGTGCGTGTGCTAGTGTGTGTGTGATTGTGTGTGATTGTGTGTGTGACCGCAACAGTCCCTCGTTAGCTCTCCACTGAGCCTTGCTAATGGCTAATGGACAAACAATTAACTGGCCCTTAACGATGTTAACGAGTTAATGAGCTCGTTAGGACGACAACACACACACACACACACACACACACACAGACACACACGGACTGTAACTGCGAGGGAAAATTGAAAATCTATAATCTTCTCACTTTCCTCAGTGGAGCAGTGAAAAGTGAAACTCTGCTGGAGTCTCCTGAAGGTTCCCGAGAAAATTTCAACATGTCGGATAAACATGAAGTTTGTGATGACGTCGCTGTTTTTAAAAGTCAGTTCAAGGTTTTGTCCTGAAGTCAACGTGAGAATAAGACGACATGAGGTCAATAAAGAGTCAGAGTCTAAGTCTTCAGCAGTTGGTAGAATCATATAAATCTGATCTTTCTGTCATAATAATCTCATAATAATAATAATATCATTTACTTCATTAGGATTATTACACCTCAGGTAATTGGCAAAAGCTACAACATAAAGCTTTGTCTTGTGTTATTGTCTGTAACAGTCATATATGATATTTAATTATTTCCTACGAGTGGTCAGAACAAACTGTTTTAAGAATTTTTGAATGTAATTTTCCTCGTAATGTAAAATAAAATTTCCTCCAGTAGACGTGTCTCATAGTCGTCATGTCTTTCTAAACCTAAGGATGAAGATGTACCCACACATCTGTGAAGTCATTTCGAGCTGCTTGTGAAACCAGTAAATGTACTTGTTTCAAGGAATATGTTATTTTGAGTCGTTGCCATGGCGACGCAGCACAACGCGATAAGCGGAGGACGCGAAGCTTGACGGGATGTTTTTGTCTGGACGCTGATGTGACGCGACAGGTGATGGATGATGTTTGGAGAAATTGAAAAACACTGACGGACAAATAAACAAGGGAGGAGATAAATGACCGACTACTGTTGCCACGACGACCGCCATCTCTCCTTTTCCTTGTTATGCCTTTTTTTTTATTTCATTTTATTTGAATGTAGGAGTTCCCATCATCAGTGTGTTTGGCTGTAAACATGGAGACTCTGCAGGATGGATGGATGGATGGATTATGGTAATGTCCCCAGAGGGCCAGGTGCATGATGGGAATGGAGATGAGCATGCGGAGGTTGTCGGGGTTGGATACAACGAGGCAGATTATGGAAATATGACGGGTCTGGAATTTAGAGTTTCCCCGGCTGCTCGGAGACTTAAAGGAGTCTTTATCTGAAGCAGATTAACTTCCAGAGGAGGTTTCGCCTCCTCTGAAAATTAAAAAAAAAAACACAACGTCCACAAAAAACCATTTCACCAGAAGAACATTAAATCCTCGCCGTGTGTCCGTCACCTTGACTGACAGCTCCTCGGTAAAGGTCAGTGTTCGGCCTCCGTCGACCTGAAGTTATAAATTTCCTCCCCGTCTGTGGCGTCGTCTCGTGCTGAACATCAATAACCTGAGTCAACCTAATAAAACTAATATCACCTCTCGGAGTTCACTTTCTGTCCTCGATCACCCCGCCTCATTAATATTCATGAGCTGTGGTGGGCGGGACTGAAGGTCGGAGCAGGAAGCAGGTGAGCGCCCTCCGCCACCGCCGTCCGCCCTCCCTCACCTAAAAACATCATGAATGTTAATGAATGCACAAAGGAGGGCTCGTTAATATTCATGAGGTGCTGGATGTAACCTGAGCTGCTAAATAGCTCTGGTGGCATTTAGAGGCCAAGTTCTTCTCAAACACACACACACACACACACATACACACACACACACACCTCTGAGGGTTAAAGATCAAATCTACATCAACTTCTTCACGGCCCAGAATGCACATCTGTTGTGGAAGTCGACAGGAAAAAAGAAAAAGTGTAATTAAAGATTTTGTACGGAGGGTCGAGCGTGTCAAAACACACAGAATAATTAATGCTACATAATTAATTTAATTTAATTTAGTTTAATTTAATTCATGTAGGTTACTTCCAGAAGTTGTTGTTGTTCCAAAACTTAAAACTAAAGTTCTTCTGTAATCGTATCACTAATATATAGACTGTTTGATTCCAGTGGAGAACTGGTGACTTTTTATTAACTGTTGAAGGTTCAGTTTTGTAATAGCGTCACTGACTCTAGATGACGACCGTCCTCACATGTACAACTCTTTAAACAGCTGAGTAGAGACACAAAGTCACTCAGTAGAAGCTAAATGGTCATTTTCAAGCAGCTCAGGCACCAAAACACAACAGTAACAATAATGAGAAACAACCGACTCATGAAATCAACCTGAAAACTTGTGTGTGGGAGTTTTTGTAAGTTTCTCTGTTTTAATTGTGAAACATGTTGCACATCTTCTGTGAGCTGTTTTTTTTTTTTTAAAGAGCCAAAATATTATTATTGCAAAACCCCAAAGTGTGAGAAATCCAAGTATAACTCGCATCGAAAGTATATTAAATATTTAATTAAAACCTGTAATGTTTTGGCAACAAAAGCACCAAAAATACTGTAAACAACAGAAATTTACCAACTTGTAAAAATGCAGTAA
>OOFC01044779.1:0-12881 GCA_900323345.1 Pseudochromis fuscus | reverse complement strand
ACGCAAACAGATAAGATGAGGAGGATGTGTGTGTGTAAACAGATGGCTGTAAACAAAGTAATGATAAGTAACTAAACTCAACACTCAATCGGCAGCTGAACGCCGCTCCTTTCAGGCTCCCCGAGGAAATCTCTGAGAACCAGGCGCTCCTTGCGTCTCGTGTGTGTCTAAGACTTCTCCTCCAAACTCTCTTGGGTTCTCCTCCTCCTCCATCTTCTTCCTGGGGAGGTGACACCGGCCCGCCACCGCTGCTGAGCTAAGAAATAAATAAACTGAGGTTGCCGCCGCCGCCGCCGCCACTGCTGTTGTTACTGCTTCTTGGGTAGAACTGATCCCCAGCGAGATGTGGACTTTCTTCCATCTGCTCACTGCTAATTAACAGACAAGAGCTTCCCAGAAGAGAAACTTGCGCCGCTCCTCCCTCTCCTCCTCCTCCTCCTCCTCCTCTTCCTCCTCGTTGGCTGCAGATCTGTGGGGAAACAACACGCCGGCCTCCCTCAGCAGACACTTCAGCCTGCGAGGTGACGCAGCCAATCAACGAGCAGCATCGCTTTCATCAGCAAACGGAGCAATAAGAGCGTTTGTCGAGTTGTCCTCCATCCTCATGTGGTAAGAAAACACTTGTAGAGGTTTTTATGGTTGGGGAGAAAAAGCTCGGTCGAATATTGTTTCTACTTTTCTACTTCTTTTTTTATCGTCCTCACCTGAAGGACAGTCACCTGATGTTCACCCTGAGACCAGAACACTCATAGTCTGAAAATGTAATAAATAAGATGTTAAAACCACCTTCAACTGATTCAACTGATAACCTTCATTTGGTTAGAAAAGTTGAACTCAGAGTGTAACAGGTCACATATCAGTGTTAATGTGTTGGAGTTGTGCTCAAAACCTTCTTGTCTTTTACTTTCCTTCTAAATTTCACAGAGTTGGACTGAGGAACAGAGCGAGACATGAAGTCAGTCTTATGAAAACAGAAGTAAGATGCAGCGCCAGTATTTTGTTGGAGTTACTTTGCAGTTTCTGGCCCGATTGTCGTGATGAGAGGAGCATCAGGAAACACAGATGGTCAGTTTTTAGTATAAGCTAATAACTGTCATGGGTCTACACTGAAAGCTGGAGGTAGAAGTTAATGTGACATTACACATTGGAGGCAGCAGTGGTGGCCGTGGGTTGCGACCTGGGTTGGGAACCGAAGGGTCGTCGGTTCAAGTGCCACATCAGATAAAGCATGGAGTGTGGACCGGTGGCTGAGGAGGTCCACTGCTGAGATGCCCTTAAGCAAAGGACCCTCCCCCCCAGCTGCTCTGGTTAGAATGGCGGCGTCCTTCACTCTGTGGCCTCCTCACGCATGTTACAGACCTCCTATATCAGGGGTGCTCAATCCTGGTCCTCGAGGGCCCCGATCCTGCATGTTTTAGATGTGTCCCTCTTCCAACACACCTGATTCAAATGATCAGGATCATTATCAGGCTTCTGCAGAGCTTGATGATGATCCTGGTCATTTGAATCAGGTGTGTTGGAAGAGGGACACATCTAAAACATGCAGGATAGGGGCCCTTGAGGACCAGGATTGGGGACCCCTGTCCTAAATGTATGCATGGATGTGTGAATTGTTAGGGCCCCTTCATTACAGAGTGTAAAATTCAATTTTGTTGTGTGTGTGCTGTACATTAAACAATGACAGTAACAGCTCCTTCTTCTTCTTCTTTGATTTGACATTTTTTGAGGCCAGAAGCGACCATATTTGGATTCAAAGGGAGGAGTGAGGAGGCTGCAGTTCACTAGCCTCCATACCACCTGTAAATCTTTGTCCTCTTTCAGCCTTTTGTGGAGCCAGCATCTAGTGGCCGTCAGTGGTGTTGCACTTTTAGGGTCAGACTTTTGAGACTGTTTTGTCCGTTTTTTGTTTTTTTTACAGTCTAAGGTTCAGACCAAATCCAAGTGATGTTGAGACTTGATTGAAGATTCTTGACATTTTGCTCCTCATGCAGTTGCCCTAACTCCACATGACTTGGATACCACGACCTGGATAAGACTCTTCACAGACATTATTCAGACTAAATGTGATGTGCAATGAGTTAATGAAGAGATGCTACTGAAGACAAAGAGCTGAAGTGTGTGTGCAAGCTGACAAACTTTAAAGTGAAAGTTTTACAATTTAATGTGATGATTCAAAGGAAATAGAAAAAAATGGCATCATGTTTTGTCTGATCACAGTCTGTGGAAAAACACGAAAAAAAAACTCATCCTCCATCATTAAATCCAGTTTGTCATTTTAATTTCACATCAAATCTTGTGTAATTTTTGCCTTTTAATGTTTAATAAAGAATATTTACAGGTTAGAACAAACCAAATGAAAACACATTTATTCAACTTTTTTTAATCTAATCACACAAGATATGTCAACTACCAAACAAATCTTTGACAGTTCAATTAAAATATTAATTTTAAATTTTGACAAACTTTGGTGACATATTTACAGTTTTAATATTGAGCAGTTTTATTTTTTTATTGAGAAATTACAATAAAATTCATTCAGTTATAATTGAAAAGTTGTGTTTCAAAATGCAGAAGTTTCAGGAAAAAACAATTGTTGTTTGTGTGACAATTTAATAATAAACTTTAAAAAAAAAATGTAAACTGAAACAACAATACAATAAAGTATATTTTTTATTTATATATTTTTTATTTGATTTGATTTTTTAAAATAATTTCTAACATAAATTGAAAAAAAAAGTTTTTTTTAATTTATCCAATATGTATCACTAAGATTGTTTTACTTAACTTACTTACTTAACTTAAAAATTGTATGTTTATTCACAATTACAGCACAATTTTCTGTGCTTTTTTTTACATTAGACAAATTCTTTCTGCCGCAATATACAAAACTTTAACGACAAATATGTAAATGACACGGTTTTACTTTCAAATCTGCTGATGTAATCATTTTGGGGGAAAAGAAAAAAGTATTTATGGGGTCAACAACCATCACTGTCACCATGGAAACACAGTTTAAATATAGCTGCCTGGTTTGAAGCTGTCCACCCCCCGTCTGTATTTATGTGCAGCAGAGAAACGCTCAGTCAGTCGTCAGATCTGTGAGAACATGCAGCGTCTGGAAATCAGCGTTTATGAAAGAGCTGCTGATTCAGGACGAGCCGCCGAGATTTACAGCTCCGCCTCATTTGCAAAAATCATGACCGGGGCAATAATACACCCGACAGGCTGAGTGTGTGTGTGTGTGTGTGTGTGTGTGTAGAGGGAAAACAAGGCTGAATTACAGCTTCCACAGGGGAACCTCCTCTGTAAATGTGGCCTCACTAGTTCAGACTAACACACAGTTATCAGGATCAACCTATCCTGTTAACTCACATCCAGCAGAGTTACACTGCCTGAGTTACCAGTGGATGAGGAGAAGAAATATCCGAGCAAATTGAATAATTAACCCTCTTAAGTCGAGAGCATCGCCAGCGACTAGCATAAACCAACTTACCGTAGTACCACTGCCATTTGCGCTAGCGATGTGTTTCCAGCTGATTCTGAAAGCCGACAAGGCGAACATTTTGGATATATTACATACATTATGGCAGTAATGCAAGGAAATGGAATCATGCTGAGATGTGCAGTGTTCCGTACATATTACCTACATTACGGTAATGTACAGAAGCTCCACTTGTCAGCTTTCAGAATCAGCTGGAATCACGTCGCTACCGCTAACAGCAAAAGAACTACAGTAAATTGGTTTGTGCTAATCACTCGGCTCGGTGCTCGACTTTAGAGGGTTAATAACAAACTAAATGTGGCATAAAGATTATCTGATATGAATTGGTAATCAGCTTAAACATTAAACTTAACAAGTTTAAAGTTATTAATCGGTTTTGTGAAGCATAGCAAGATTCTAGTGTTGACACGGGACTGTTACGCCAGCATAACTCTGGTTTAAGTAACGTGACATTGGTTGCAAGAAAAACCCATGTCCGACAACACTGATACAAAAATGCTCAGTCCTAACTGGCGCACAAACTTAGGAACTGTCTATCCCATGTGTTTTTTTGAGGTCAGAGGGAGTCGTGGAGGTCACAGAGGTCAAGAAAAAGTTGCTTCGTCCGTAGGCTTTGTGAGATGTCCTCGAGATTTTGGATGTGCTTAATTCATAGAAGCAGAGGTGCCACATTTGCTCCATGCATTCACTTTACTTTGTACGTTGTGAGTGTGTGCGCTGGACTGCACACTTACGTCCTCGCCAAAACGTTTGTCTGTTGATCATTATCAACATCCTCTGTATGTGCTTAAGGTGTATACATCTGGGGACGGCAGTGGCTCAGTGATAGAGCGGCCGTCTACCAACCGAAGGGTCAGTGGTTCGATTCCCGCTCCTCCCAGTCATTGTCAGTGTGTCCTTGGGCACCTTACCCACCTTGCCCTGCATGGATGTTGGACGAATGAGTTGGTGGTGGTCGGAGGGGCTGTAGGAGCAACTTAGCAGCCATGCCTCCGTCAGTTTGCCCCATGGCTAGCTTAGCTTACCACCACTGGTATGAATGGGTGTGGAAGAATAATGGTCTGCAAGAGCTTTGAGTCTGGACTTATTATTTGTCTACATGTTCAAAATTTCAGTCTGTAGAAAAGGAGGACGGTCAGCTGGGGCTGAGGCTGTGCTGACTTCAAACACAAAGCCAGTTTCTCCTGCAATTCAAATCTTGTAAAAGTTTTAAGTTGTGCTAAACATCAGCATCACCAATCAGCACTGGGATTCCCCATGTCCCCTAGGACAAGGAAAGTAGGACAAGCTTTCGTCACCATCTGTGTCTGTCCAGAACTTCATGACACAACTCTGACTCTGCATCGGGATAAAACCAAGAAACAAACACCGAACAGTCGTCTAGACTGTTCGGTGTTTGTGGACTTCCACCACAGGTACAAGGCAGAAATATCTGTGATCTCCTTCACTGTTGATGGTGGAAGACGCAGTCGTCGTGGTTGGTTGTTGAGAGTAAATATTTGCGTGTGGACAAACAGCATCATGTTTGGTCTGAACACACCAGCTGTATCTTTACGATCATTGGTGTCGGTGTGAACACAGCGTTACAGTGCACCACAGATTCATCTTCCCCGAACTGCCACAATGAGACACTTGGACAAGTCTGTGTGAGACAGACTGAAGTTTATATTCATGATGTCAAAATATTGTTGGTACAGAAAGGATCTGTTTTCCCCTGATCTTATAAAAACAATATAATGCTTGTTTCCTTGGTGATTTATGAAGAATATACCAACAAGTGAATCCCAACTATTTTATTTTGTAATAAATAAACAAAGACAAAGGACTACTTTAAGTTGGTGTAAAGAAGTGTATCAGATGGTATCATATCCTTATATTGAAAATATCTTGTTCCTGAACCGTATCAAAGCTCCTGAATCTGGATACGTATCAGACCATCTTCCAGGGGCAGATGAACACCCCAAAAATATGTGCTCTGCAAGACAATCATATCCTTATATAAAACCAGAAAGATCTTTATTGTCACTCAACACAGTGAAATGAAGAATTGCTTCTCCCGCTGTACTGTAAATACAGATGCAATAAATTGAAAACATAAAAACAATATTAGATATAAACACAAGCAGGAAAAGACAGACAACAGTGCAACAACATTTAATATACAGTGGATCCTTCAGGTACAGGTTATTTAAGGAGGCAGTGGGTGAAATCAAAACATCTTTTAAAAATCTCCTTATAACAACTTTAAATTGGGGTCCTGGTTGGTGTGATATATGTGTGTGTGTGTGTGCGCATCATGACATCCAAAACCAACTTCTTTAAAACATATTCAGCTTCTAAATTCTCACAGTTTGCTCCCAGACGAGTTCTTGCTTGTAAAATAAAAATTATTTTTTCCCCCGATCATGACTCAGCGCTCCGGTGAAGTGAGGAACTTTTCTACAATAATCCCTGAGAGTCAGTCCTTTCCTTTCAGCGCAGACGGAGCTGGGATGTGACAGTGAACTGAAATATCAACAGTTCAGCGTCTGTTTGTCGGTGTCAGGGGGCGGGGTCACTGCAGGTCGCGCTCCTCGGTGTCGCTTCGCAGCCTTTGTGTGCACGTCTTTATCGGCTCCGCGGGAGGATCAGGAGGCGTCCGAGTCCTCGACCTTTTGAAGTTTCCTCTCAGCCGGCGCTATCGGCCGACTCGTCAGCTCCGAACAAAAGGCCGGATTAACCCGGCTCAGCCCGTCTGTGTTAAATATCCATCAAAGGCTCCGTCTCACCTGACGCGGCGCTCGCTGTCTGAACTCTGAGGCGGCGGCGTTCTGCAGACCCACACTTTTATTCTGCTGCTGCACAGGTTTTCCTTCCTGAGTGTCAGCGACGTGTGAGAGCAGCAGCAACACAACAACTCCACAATACATCAGTTCAAAAGATGGTAAAATAATTAATATTCAAATAATTGATGTTTCATATTTCCCTTTTACAAAATAAAAGCTGGAAAGAAGTGAAAAGAAACACACAACATGGCCTAATGCATGTGGACGCATCAGAGTGGATACATGCGGATTTAGTTTTTAAATGACTTCAACATTCTGCAAAACAACATTTTCACCTGTTTTACTTCTTACGCCATTAGTGGAAATTGTAAATCAAGACAAAGTAAATAAACACAATCTGCATGACTGAATCTGTCAAAGCTTTTATTTGCAAAATTTTTATTTGACTGTTGATGCCAGAAGAGATGTTAGTCCAGTGAATGTAAGAATAGGAAGAGAAAACCATAGACTGCAAAAAGAAATAGACAAAGCAACCACTTCTTAAAAGGGAAGGCAACAAAGTGCAATACTCCCATTGGCCACTAGATGCTGGCTGCAGGAACTACTCAGTCAATCATGAACTACTCAGTAAATACATTTTTTAAAATATTTTTATGATCGACGTTGAGTCTCATATACATCAGAATTTGTCCATTTCTAACAGTCTATGGAGAAAAGACAGACATTAAACTCAAATGCAAAGAGATACACAAAACTGCCAAATGTAAGTGGACACACAAACTTTTCTTAGAGCACACACTTGTTAGTTTGATTGTTCTGTAAACAAACTTTCTGCTGCACATTTCCCACAGTGTCAGCAGCATGTGAAAGCAGCAGAGATGCACAATATCTGGTTCATGTTCATGTCAGTGTGTCGCATGGTGGAAGTAAAGGTTTTATTTCTTTGTGTTTTATTGTACTGTGCATGATCTTATTTCTCCTGTTTGACTGTATTGTGTTTATAGTGTTTGTATTGTTTCTATTGCAGGATTTTAGGGAAATGATTTCAACTGTGTTTTACCTCCAGCCGAGGAATTTTATTATGATAACCTGCATGTGTGAGGCGCAATCCCTCCTGGTGGACCGACCAATACCGCTGCAGAACAGAACGGTCGGTGACCAACTGGATATCGGGAGAAGGGTTTCTAACCTGGTGCACCTGGAAACAAGGGAGGAGCTGAAGGAAGCCACAGGAAGGAGGTCAGAGGGGAGCTGCGGCGGGCAGCAGCCGGCACTAGTCAAGGGAGCAGCAGGTACGGCGAGGGGTGCGACCATGAAGTGAGATCGGCGGGTGAAGCTGCAGAGAGGACGCCTGAGAGGACAATAACTGTCAACAGCTGAGCCGACTCCAGGACAGCGGCAGGGACCATCACCTCCATCACCTCACCAGAACGAAGTGGTATCTGAAATCATCGAGTTCAAGCCAGACCAGGAGACGATGTACTCAGAGTTCCTTTGCTGTCATCAAATTTCAATACAAATATGAATACTGTTTATATTTCACTGCCAGGAGATGTTTTACTGCACTGAGTGTAGACACAGGAATACTGTAACAGGATGGGAAGACATGGCCATATGTATGTGGACA
Source organism: Pseudochromis fuscus (assembly GCA_900323345.1). Lineage (NCBI taxonomy): Eukaryota > Metazoa > Chordata > Actinopteri > Pseudochromidae > Pseudochromis > Pseudochromis fuscus. Next base: position 4,987 of record OOFC01044779.1, on the reverse strand, counting down.
CCTGAACAGATTTCAGTACAAAGCTTCGATTTGATGCTCCAGAACATTTAGCTGGTACAGTGGACAGAAACTCTTCATTTCTTAACCAGGCTTTTATTGTGAAAAATTCACAAGGACACTATGTTTGATTTCTACATTATTAGAAACCCGTTTTTTTTTTTTTAATTGGACACTGTAACTTGAACAAATATGGTATTAGGATGATTCCTGCTTATTTGTTCTGTACTTATTTTTTTAAATGCAAGTGCATATTTATTCTGCATATATTGTGTGTGATCTTAAAACTCAACAACACATACAACAACATACAATTCATGGTCATAATAGACTAATTTTCTTTCTTTTCTGTCTGTCGGTAACATTATAAATGAAAATATTAAAGTTGTGTTTTTCCTTTGAACTGAAGATAACAGCTTCATGGTTTACTTATTTGGAAAAATGCAGTGCTCGGAGGGATAATGACATAGTTAACTCTCAGGAAACCATTTTAACCAAGGTGAGAAAGTCTGGTGAAGAACAAAAAGACAAATAATTACAGAATTTAGTGAAATGAGTGGAACCGGGAACAGGAAGAGCAAAACGAATGCTCCAAAAAATAAAATAAAAACCAGACGTGTTATTAAAGTTTGCTGACTTGTGAGTAACATCAGCGACACTCGCTAATTACCGTAGCTACCTGCTAAAACTGTAATTTTCAGAGGGGATGGAAACTCCTTTAATCAGCTGTGCATATATAATGCTGCAGCGATAAAGTGCTGCTGCAATAATAACAATAATAAAATGTATCTGAACACGAACACGAGCGCTAAAAGTTTCTGCCAGAATGAATCATTTGTTAATTTTCATGAATAAATTATCTCTTCATGCATTAAAAACGGTCCTAATGAGGAAATCACTCTTTGTTCTTTCATTTGGGATGGAGTGTGTGTGTGTGTGTGTGTGTAAGTGTGTGGAAATGAAGCTCAGTAAATTATTTTCTCAGCCAATTTCTCTTTAATACACCTCAACAGACACACACCAACAAGCACACACACTTACAGAAACACACACTCCTGCTGGGTGTTGTTCAGAGTTTAGTCGGTTTTTGTGCCAACATCAAATTAACTGTCTATTAAAAAAAAAAAGTTGCTTTTTTAAAACCTTAAGTTGAGTAAAGTGAGAAGTAAAGTGCAGAAGTGTTAAATGATGCGTCAAGAAGAATTAAAATGGAAAGAACCGAACAAAAGTTTAGTTTGTACCTGTCTCAAATTCATCTCAGCCTCGTCCTACATTTAAATATAAAATCTTTGTAGTTTTTAGTCACTATAATAAGATTTAAAACCAGTGTGTACTTTTCAGGAGTCCAATCAAAACTGACTAAAGCACAACTTTCCCACCACACAACAAACCAAAGTGTGTTTTGATTTAGATGTCAAATGTAGCCAATCAGCTGCTGAGTAATATGAGACTCTGGCTGTGTCCGAATGTCCACACTATTCCCTATATAGAGTACTATAAAGGGGGTTACACCATTTCCAGTTGTGTCTGAATTGCTTAAGTCGAAAAAAGCAGTGCACTCAATTTTTCCCACAATGCATCTTGAAAAGTAGTGAGCACCGATGGTCACTAGACAAGATGGCGGACTGGGAGCAGTGCGATGTGGGGTAGAGATTTTATTTTATTTTGTAATTATTTAATTTAAAAACAACAAGGAAAGAATGAAATGCAATATCACTGAACAAATTCACATAAATAATTGGGTTTTCTTTTGGGTTTATATTTTTCGTGAGCCGTAGTGGCCTGGTTACCATGGTGACCGCTGGTGGTCACATGATCCGACGCCAGGAAAAAGTAGGGGGCTTTGTGTCCGAATCGCCAGTTGAGTCAGAGCACTATATACCTCACTATGTAGCTCAGCACTATATAGCAAACGAGGGGTTAGGGAATAGTGTGGACATTCGGACACAGCCTCTGTGTGTGTGTGTGTGTGTGTGTGTGATTACATGCACCTGGGTCTGTCTGTGTGTCTCCCCCTCTCCCATTCACAATACATGGAGCAGAGCTCTAAAAACAAATATCCACTGTGAAGCAAGAACAGCAGAAAAAATGTGCACTTTCAATTTGAATTTGAAATGAAAAGGAGCATGAAAAGTCCAGGTGGACACTTGGAGGCTCAGGTGTTAAAGGGTTCATGGAAATGTAAAACTTTCAAAATAAGATTTAAAAACAAACATTGGAATGGCTGCTGGACCTGCCCCCTGTTACCAAAGAACCACGGAATGTGACTTTGTGGCATCACATCCTGCAACTTTAATCTGACAGTTGCTCAGAAACATTTCACTTCCAGGAGAGAGTTGTAAAGAGCAGATGTGCAGAAATCAGCAGAAAGTTTTCGACTCCGCTGTTTCCAACCAAAGGTTTGTTACACAGACTTTTTCATCTTTCACTTATTCTCCACATTTCTCAGTTTTTCATGTGACATTGTCGAACTGAATATTGGGATTCATCAAAGTTTCTCAGAGTCAAGTGTTTGGCTGATGATTTCTGTTTATTGTTTTTAATTCAGCTGTGAAAATACAAAATACATTTATGTCAATATTCTTATTATTTCAGCTGTTTTGAACCGAAAACACAGAAAGAGGCCATGGTGAAGGACAAGATGACATCTCAGTTAAGGTCTGTGTCTGCTAAACTAACAGTATTTAGTGTGTATATGTAAAAATAAGTGATTTTACAGTGCAAATCTTTGAATAAAATGATAGTTATGAATTTTTCTGCTGCTTATTTTTGATTTATTTCTGGTTAAAAGTGATTTTACAGGAGAACTTAACAGTTTATTGTTCCTTCCTCTGCAGTATTACACCCATCCCAGCTCCCGCCCTTGAAAAGAAGTGGTTGAAACGTCTGTTCGGGTCCAGCAAAGTAAGTATGACAAAAAGATTCAGAGCTTCGTGTTAACTCTAAGGTTTTATTTTTAATAACTTTTCTCCTAACGTTGTTGTGTTAACTCTACAGAAGAAGGGACCGGAGAAGCCCTCAGTCCCACAGCAAAGGTAAGAAACTTCATCATGAACATATTTTATTTGTGTTTCTACTGTTGTGTTGTTGATCTTTTATCTCCAGCTGAACATGAAACATGTCACAGTAACTAACTATATTTCTCTTTATCACAGCAAAGCCACCTCTAAAGCTTCAACACCGTCTGAGAAGAGCTCTTGCTGTTGTTTCCCTTTCAAATGGCGCAAGGTATGTTTGACAGAAAGAGCCTGTGTAACCACATATTTACTAGTCAGGACAGAGAGAGAGCACTTTAGCACCATGATGGATGTTACTGTTTTGTTGTTGCTGTATTGAACTGTGAGAGTTTGTCTGTCCTCCAACAGAAATATCGTCGGGTATCTCCGGTTACATACACCGAGGATTTGGCTCCCCTTCTAGAAAGGTATCAACTCATCACACATCATATAAACCTAACTACCTCTTCTACTGTCCTCACTTTTTTAATTACAAAAAGACCTTCATGAATATCATCATCACACATTTACTTTTTTTTTTTTACAAATCAGCTGCTTCTGTGTTAGTTTACTGTCTGTCTTGCAGTGATGTGCTGTAAAGACTGGCTTCTTCAAATTTGTCTTTAAACGTCTTCCTGTGTTTGTTCGTCCTCTCTGACTTCCTGTTTCTCCTTCCTCTAGTAGCGCAGTAGAAGAAGACCTGAAAGACCAACAGGAGCCATCACCGCCATCACCTCACCAGAATGAGGTGGTGTCTGATCTCGAAATCATCGAGCCAGACCAGGAGACGACGGACTCAGAGTACCTCAATGCCTTGCTGTCTTTCAGCAAGTACGCCAACATCATCGAGCTGGACGTCCTGAAGCAGCTACTTGAAGCCACAGTCGTCAAGTAAGAGAACAAAACAGCTACTTTCTGATCTTCAGGATCTCATGACTCTATACTGAGCAATAGCGTGACCTGTTTACTGACCATGAGTTTGTGTTTTCTCAGTGACAGCAGTGATGAAGACGAGGGCCCCACCGACAAATTTGGGTGAGTACATCCACACAGGAACCAAAGCTGCAACAAGACATGAACTCCTCCAATCAAACTGTTCCAGTCAGTGATGAAGAAGTTTTGATGCTGACGTGTGTTTTTCTGACTGGTTTTGTGTCTTCAGGTTTCCAAACCTTGGGCAGACCTGCTACATGAACTCCAGCCTCCAGGGCCTCCTCACACTGGAGGACTTTGTCAAGAGCATCAGCTGCATGGAGCCGGTTTGGGATTCAGTCCCTGAGGCTCAGCTACTGAGGTACACTAACCTGATCACCATGAAGTTCCTCCATAAACCTGGAGAATGAAATGAATGAAATAGATCTAACTGCAGAAATATTCTCTTGTCTCTCTGCAGACAACTCAGTGACATCAGGGACTGCCATGACTCCTCCAATACAAACTTAAAAAGCCGCCTCATGTACTCCTTTAACCACTTCCACCCGAGGCTACTTTTTGACCATTTCCACCTGAAATGACATGCCCAAATGATATCAGTAACTGCTCAACAACTGTAGGGCCTAGATGCATAATCTTGGTGTCTATGTAAAGGTAACAAAATGTAAAATTTGGATGAAGTGAAAGTTTTGTTGTACCTTTCATCAGGCTAGAGTTATATCAGCTGGAATGCAGCAGAAATGACTAAATTTTGTCTCCGCCTACCAAAACATGTTTAATTTTAGAGTAATAAACATCACTAAATGAAATGTCAGGAGGCAAATGATGGACTGGATCTATTCTACAACTAGTGACCAGCAGTTCCTCCAAGTTTGGTGTCATAAAACTGATGTACAACAATGTCACAGCCATTTTAGTCAGAACAGTCCCAGACGTACATCACCTGGACAGCTGTGGAGACACATCTGGCACAGTTTGGCACCAAGTTGTGCCAAATGGGTTTTTCACCTGAAAACATGGGATCTGGCTATAAAATGCTTTTTAGTTCCCTTAGACAAGAA